>CM028365.1:6595621-6693121 GCA_016624345.1 Platycodon grandiflorus
ACGAGCGCTTCACAATTTAATTATACTAAGGGTCCGTTTGGATGTAATTAATTCCAGAGTTTGGAATTAAAATTGGAAAAATAATTTAAATTTTGTAGAGCTAAATTTTTCACCAAATTTCAATTCTAAAATTTGACATTGAGTAGTCAAACATAATTTAAAAAAAGATAATTAACAATTATAATGAACATGTACGTACTTGGGGAAACTTTTTCTAGATCTCGAAGACTTGAATAGTTCAAGTTCTTGATACTAGTCATTAAAAGATTAAATACTACGAACAGGTTATGTATTCGCCAAATTATATTCAGATATATAATTTAGTTGAATCAAACTGATTTCTTATAAGCTGATAAATAGAATATGTCTTATGAGCCATCGGACTGGACTTTTATGACTTGAATTTGTGACAAAAACAAGAATTTAGATCCATCCGAGTGAAAGTAGCTAAAAAGCAGAATAAGAATAAGATCAAGAAAAAGTACTAATTAAAAAGCATTTTCATACGTTCACATCAGCATCTCTCTGTCCCAAAAAGGAAGGTTGGAACTGGAGTAAGAAAAAGGCAACTAACTGGTGCAGGTTAGGCCCGTGGGTCAGATTCAGTTCCGAGTCAACACACACGCACAGGCGCAGCAATGTAAAAAAGAATTCTCACGTTTCATCTTTCTTGTTTTTTTTTTTTCAATCCAATTGATGATTGTTATTTACGTGTTTTTATGTTTTTTTTTAAAAAGAAAATGCTAAATTTTTATTTAAAAAATAATTATTTTAACTTTAAAAAAAATTATAACACATATTTTAAAACAAAAATAATACATTTTTACATGAAGTTGGTATTGAAGATTTTAGATCATGACATCTCGGGAAGGCCCCAAGGTTTTTTCAGGATTGAAGTTTAGCTTGGAATTGGATGAGATTTTTTGAGGAATTTCCAAACTCTTTGACATAAATGAAAAATGACCTCCTCGCCGGCAGTTGCCATTTCATTCTTTAGGACATTACGTTTCACAAAAGCATGCTAGCTCATAAAATAATACTGTGACTTCTTAATAATGACAATTCGGCAGCATATTTATTATTTGATATAAATTAAGGCAACGTGACTATTATTTTTAATATAGAAAAATAACAAGTTGGTAAATATATATATATTTTTTGTAATTATTGTTGAAGTCAAGTATTGCGACATTCCGTTTATGTTAAAGGTGACAAAGTTGAAGGCCAAGTAAATTAATTAATACTTTAGGCTTCAATTGGTTTATTAAAATAAAATTGATTTAATAGAATTAATTGATAGCATTTGGTAAAGACAAAATAAAATTTAGAATAGGAATGGAGTACTGAGTCTTAGAACTAACTATTAAAAGGTGAGGAATCTCAATCCTAATGAAGGAAAGGAGTTGGTGTTTGAATTTCTAATATATAGTTGAAACTTGAAAGCCTAATAAAACAAAACGACAATTATACTCTTCTATATATTAAGTCATTGTTTGGTTTATCTATACTATGGAATATTATAAAGTGAAAAGATTCAAAATGAAGCCAGACCACGCTTTTTTATATTGTAAAAATGCCCTTAAGTCCCAATAATAATTATTTCACTACTAATGAATTTTTAATAACTCCCTACTACCTCCACTATAGTAACATTTAGCTAAAGTACCCTTTAAAACAACAATCTAAAACCACCCAGGCCACAATCTAAAAAATAATCATCCATAATCTAATTACTCTAATACTAACCATCAGTAATTACCAAATTAATATATATTATTAAATAATATAATATAAACAAAATTTACATGTGCCACCGTTACTAGTATTATAATCTCATTTGGTCACAACAATTCACATATGCCATTTCTTTTAATCGTCGTTCGGCTCTTCATAAGGTCCCTAACTCTTACCATCTCTTTTTTTATTTGACTACTTCCATTATGTCATTAGTTTATTTCTAAAATTTTAACTTGATGCATTTTTCTTGCTTTATTGATGTTAAATAGTGCAAATGTTTCATCAAAATTGAAGAATAATAAAGAACTGATTATTTTGGTAGAGATGTTAATATCTAACATTTATTATGAAAAGTCAATAACAAGTACTTGTTTACTTTTGAGTAATTTTGTCAATTTAAAGTTATTTTGTTTAATTATTTCCAAACAATACAATAAAAATTTAATAAACACATTCTTTTTGTTACAAACACTTTCTAGGTATTCCGTCTTCATCTAATTTATTGGAATTTTATTACTAATAATGAATTTCGTAAAATTAATTTTATTAATTTTTATGTACTAATGGAAGCCCAAATGATTCCATAACTTCTCAAAAGCACTACACGTGCTGAAGACCAAGGGGTATCAGTTTGTTTATTGAATTCTTTAATATTAACTCGTGTCTTTAATCCCCCACCAAAAATTTCATATTGAAATTAAAATAATTATTGGACTTTTTTGGCTGATATCATTTCATTCTGTGGGAGTGATAAAATAGAATAAAACAACAAAGTTGATAAAATTTTACACAAAAATAATGCTGAAATCAATCGTTTTAATAGTCTTTATAGCAAAGGTGGCCGGCAAAATTTGACGGCTGGATATAAAATAAAATGTGTGTTCCCAGTGTGGGGTGGGGGGAGGCTTCTCAAAGGGCGTCAGTCTTTTAGATAATTTTTATTTTATAAAAATTTATTATAATTGTTTTTAATTACTAAAGGTTAATTTTTTATGAAATGTCATCTATAGTCTATAAAAATATAGAACAGTTCATGTTATGCATCGCAAAAGTACAAAACAATGCATCGCAACACAACACGATGCACATAAAACACAGAACGATAAACTGTGCATCGCAAAATAAAAATGATGCATTGCAACACAAGACTTGTGCATCGCAAAAAGATTTTATACATCATAATCAACCACCCGGACAGAAGATCAGAAGATAGATAAGCACACATTCTAACAACTAAAATACCAACTTGAAAAAACATCATGTCTGGTAGGAATTATTACCTTGACAAAAAATATGTGATATGCCATCCTGAAAATTTGAATGAGAGGGACCTAAACTATGACAACAGTCGCTAGTAATTGAGAGATGAGCAGGTAGCATTCAATAATTAATCAGAAAATGAGAAAAAGTCTTGTGAGGTGAAAGGGTTTCTTGAGAAATGAAAGGGTTTCTTGAGAAGTGAAGGGATGTGAGCAATTTTGGAATAAATAATTAATTTATCACTTAAATTAAATTTAAGCAGTTGAAAATAATTATCGTGTCATTAAAAAGTTGATCAAATTCCCTTCTCAAAAGCTTTACAGCCCATTTAACAACTTGTCTTTCCTTATCCTATAACTTACCAGAAAAACAATTAGAAACTTTTAATATTGTTCTAATTTGAGAGTTGATCAAATTCAGGCAGAAGCACCAATAAGTTCGTAGATCAGCAGGTTAAGAGACTATTCTAACTTAAATATAGGTATTGTATTTATAGTCACGCAGTTGCGTTAAAGCTTTACTGCCCTTGTGGTTTGAGCAAGGGTAGTCCGTTAAAGCTTTACCGCCATTGTGGTTTGGGAGAGGGTGGTCCGTTAAAGCTTTACCGACCTTGTGGTTTGGGAGAGGGCGGTGCAACCCGACTTGACTGATTAATCGTGCACTTTTAGGCTTGGGGACACCTTTGAAAAATAAAAATAAAAAAATAATAATAATAATTCACAAGATTAGTTTTGAATTTTTAGGCTTCGGGACACCTTTGAAAAACAAAAAAAAAAGTTCAGGCAAAAGCCCAATGAACGGTTAGTCTTTTTTATTTTTGAAAAGTTAAATCCTAAACTTCAGAAAATTTTCATATATTATTTTTGTCAAAGTATTTTCATTTTAAGAGACGCATAACTATAGCGACAAAAAAACAAAGAGTAACATTAAGTGATAATATTGTACTACCTAAATTTGGTTACATGGGCCAAAAATAAAAAATAAAAAATTGGGATGACATGTGGACGGTGAATTTACTAATTTTATAATATAAAAAAAAATTCTTTTTTTAGACAATTTTTTTAAAAAAAGAGATTGAAAGGGTGAATTCAAATGAATAGTGCTAGATGTATACCAAATTTTGTGTCAAAAATAATGTGTCATATTATATTATAAGACATCTTGTGATTTTAATTGTGAGTTAAAAAGTGATGTCAATATAATGACACATAAAATGTCATATTCCATTCGTTCCAGACAAAGAGTTCATTTTTCTATTTTGGGATGTTCCACTTAAAAAGTCCACTTTAAAAATTTATGCTTACAATCTCTATAAAAGTTTAACTTTACCCTCCACATATATTATAAACATTTAAACTATGTTCAAATATTTTTGTAATTATAGCCAACTTTAATACCACTTACATAATTATTACTTCCTCCGTCCCTTAGTTATTGTCTTGGTTGACCCGGTACACGGATTAAGAAAAAATAATTGACTTGATTATTAATATTGGTATAATATGTAATTTTCTTTAATGCTCATGTGTATGTGTTTCATAATTAAAGTAGGGAAAAAAGTAAAGGTAAAATTGTGAAAGTGATGTCCTAAAAAGGAAAGTTTTCAAACAAAACAATTATTCTGGAACGGAAAAAAAAAGAAAGGAAGACAATAATTTAGAAACAAAGGGAATAATAATTAGACTTTTCAAATGTAAATTTTTTGGGTGGAACGAAGTAAGTGTTAGTTTATACTCAAAGTTTGGTACATATTTTTCTACTCAAGCATTACTCAATCCTAAAATAATAAGTTTCTACAGGTACAATCCAAATGTCCCAAAAATAGATCCAACTTCGAAACTTATCAATCAGATATTGAAATTTATTTAATTTTGATATCTTAAACCAATCCATCAAGTATTATAGGTCAGGCTGAAACTTCTTTTTTAAATACATTGATCAATTTAATATTATTCTGAAGTAATATAACAACGTTTCGAGAATTTAGCTCTCACAAATATTTAACCGGAAAACTTTGTTTTTTGTTTTTTTTAATAACGGGAAAATTCGTTAGAAAGTCCCTTTCAGTCGTTACCTAACACCCATGCTACGTGGGCGAATGTCCGAGCCCGCCACTTTATAACCGCAATAATATTTTCAAATGGCCCCCTCCAAACTCCCGCCCCACGGTTCCCTCTATAAATACCCCATCCCTTTATTCTACTCATCACAAAATTCTCTCTACCCCAGCCATCAAAAGATTATTTGCACCCCATCCACCAAAAGCATTCAAACTCAAAGCCAAGCTCTCAATCTTATCTCAGAATTAAGATTTTCTCGAAATTATGACTCGGAAGGAAAGGCGATCTATATTTTCTTCTCTGATCACAACTAGATCTGATCTTTCGAGTTCGGATATTTCAACCCCGAGGCCTAGCTTCATTGAATCACCAATCATGACACAAAAGCTCGAACAGGCCTACTCAATAATCACCAAATGGGATCCAGACACTTCTAGCTTTGCAAAAGTCACTTCGCTCTTCCAAGAAAGTCGTGCAGAAGCTTGGACGTTCATCAACTGCGTCAACGATTTGCAAAAGGTGATGCATTCTTTACTTTCTGAAAGCTCGAGATCGCAAATGCTCGTACGTGCACAATTTCTAATGCAAATAGCAATGAAGCGGTTGCAGAAGGAATTTTATGAGATTTTGTCGATGAATCGGGCTTTTTTGGATCCTGAGTTGGTCTCCACTCGGTCCTCACTCAGGTCAACTCCATCTAGCACATCAGATTTTGGTGGCGATGACTCGGAGGATGATATTGTTCAAGTTGCAGACAAATCGATCGTTGAAGTAGAAGATTCTTCGACAATTGTAATGGCTGATTTGAAACTGATAGCGGAGTGTATGATTTCTTCCGGTTACGGAAAAGAGTGTGTAAATATATACACAATTATCCGTAAATCAATAGTCGATGAAGGCATATATAAGCTCGGTGTTGTGAAGGAAAAATCTTCGACAATTCATAAAATGAATTGGGAGGATTTGGACCTCAAAATAAAAAATTGGTTGAAAGCGGTGAAAGTTGCGTTGAGTACTTTGTTCAACGGAGAGAAGATTCTCTGTGATCACGTGTTTATGGCGTCGGATTCAATCCGTGAGTCATGTTTTAATGAAATTACAAAAGATGGAGCTGCTATATTGTTTGGACTCCCTGAAATTGTAGTAAAACACAGCAAGATATTGCCGGAGAAGATTTTTGGGGTGCTGGATATGTACACTGCCGTTGCTCGTCACTGGCCGGAGATCGAGTTGATTTTCTCGTCTGACTCCACCTCTACAGTCATAGATCTAGCTCTCAATTCAACTGTCAAACTCGGAGACTCAATACGCAACGCGTTAGCTAAGTTCGAGGTCTCGGTTCAGAAGGATTCTTCAAAAACTCCGGTACACGGAGCTGGAATTCATCATTTAACAACTGACGTGATGAACTTTCTCTCTCTCCTGGCTGACTACGACGCTCTGGGGAACATTCTCCTAGACTCTCCACCGCTGGCGAAAACTTCATTACCGGACTCCAACTTTGACACATCTGACTCGGACGATTATCCGACAGTACTACCGACAGTCTCAATCCGATTCGCTTGGTTGATTCTCGTACTCTTATGCAAGCTCGATGGCAAAGCGAAACACTACAAAGACGTTTCTCTCTCTTACCTCTTCCTAGCCAACAATCTCCAGCACGTCATCTCAAAGGTCCGTACATCCAACCTCAAGTACCTTCTCGGCGAAGACTGGATCTCCCAGCACGAAGCCAAAGTCAAAAAGTTTGCGGCAAACTACGAACTATTAGGATGGAGCCACGTCATTGAAGCCGTCCCGGTAAATCATCCAACAGCTGTGATGTCTCCGGAGAATATTAAAGAGAGTTTCAAGAGATTTAATGCCATGTTCGAGGAGGCGCATCAAAAGCAATCTGTGTGCGTCATATCAGATAGTAAGCTCCGGGACGAAATTAAAGTGTCCATTGCAAGGAAGGTGCTGCCATTGTATGGAGAGTTCTACGATACCCATGCAATTGAGATGACGAAAGAGAGAAATTTTGGGCAGCTGGTCAGATTTGCCCCTGAGGATTTGAGTAATGCTTTGTCGGATCTATTTTTTGGGTCGGGTAGCTCTTCTACGTCATTTTCATCCTCGTCGCACGGCGGTCGCCGTCTGGATAATTGAGCATAGTACATTCAAAGTTAATTTATGATACTCGAACAGTTAAAGTCATTCTTTGGTGCAATTTAATTTCAAGCCTATTTTGACTCTTTATCCCAATTATAATTATGGTAATCAATGAGTGATCACTAACCACACCTTTTTTTTTTTTAGGTTTGATATTACCAACTTGATCTTGTGTTATTTCTATAAGCTTTCGTGTTAGTTGTTAGATCAAATTTATTTAGATTTTTGCCGATTAAATTTACGCTTTTCTAAGTAATGATTTGAACATTCCAAATCATCACCAACTTAACAACATTTAAGCATCGAAATTTGTGTTAAAATTATCTAAAGACACTAACACCAAATTAAAGGCGGCCAAGGGTAAAGCCACCAAAGCCCTTGCTTTAGGCCTCAAAAAATATTAGGCCTCATATTTTTTTAAAAAAAAACTAATTTTAATAATAAAAAAATTTAATGTTAAGAGTAACTTTTAATTTTTGTCACACACTCATTAATAGTTTAACAACTTATAAGATTAAACAAGTTTAAGTTTTTATTAGGTATGACAATTTGGTATGAAATATTATTTTCGGTAAACTCGGTTAGTAAAAATATGCAATCAAAAGATATGTATATCAATGTTTCTATTAGAGATGTTAAACGTGCTAGCCCTAGCGGTTTCAGGCTAGCCCTAACGGGTTGTGGCCCTGACGGGCCACGGGCTAAACGGTCCAATTTTTTCGGGCAACTAATATTGCAAACCTAACCCTAACCCTAGCGGGTTTCGGGCTAAACGGGCCATTATCGGGCCACGATTAAAGATATAATATAACAATATTTTGAAATGGTTAATCGATAAATCATTCATAACTTTGATAGTTTCTTATGTTTTCAAAAGAAATATAAACTAGACATTTTTTTACATCAATGTCTTATTTCCAACTTGTTATTCTCAAAATAAATAATGTAATAGCTTTACTTAGCAGTTATTTCCAAATTTTTTGTTTATATTTCAGTATTTATTCACAAGTACACAAAGAAAACCTGTAGTGAAAATGATAAATGTGTTTGACTTTGGATTAAAGGTTATTGGTTTTATTTTCATGGTGGTTATTTTACATATCTTCTAAACTTTTTACGGCCTAATTAATATTACGCGGGCTGGCGGGCCAACCCTGAAACCTGACGGGCCAGCCCTAACGGGTCGCGAGTTAAACGGGCTAGCCCTAAAAAGCCCTAATTTTAAACGGGCCAAAAATATTGAACCCGAACCCTATTTTTTTCGGTTTAAACGGGTCAACCCTACGGGCGTGGCCCTTTTAACATCTCTAGTTTCTATACAACAATTGAACTGTCTTATTTTATTTATTAAAAAAGATAGGGAAGATGGATTTCAAAGTTAATTTATGATACTCGAACAGTTAAAGTCATTCTTTGGTGCAATTTAATTTCAAGCCTATTTTGACTCTTTATCCCAATTATAATTATGGTAATCAATGAGTGATCACTAACCACACTTTTTTTTTTTAGGTTTGATATTACGAAATTGATCTTGTGTTATTTCTATAAGCTTTCGTGTTAGTTGTTAGATCAAATTTATTTAGATTTTTGCCGATCAAATTTACGCTTTTCTAAGTAATGATTTGAACATTCCAAATCATCACCAACTTAACAACATTTAAGCATCGAAATTTGTGTTAAAATCATCTAAAGACACTAACACCAAATTAAAGGCGGCCCAAGGGTAAAGCCACCAAAGCCCTTGCTTTAGGCCTCAAAAAATATTAGGCCTCATATTTTTTTAAAAAAAAAACTAATTTTAATAATAAAAAAATTTAATGTTAAGAGTAACTTTTAATTTTTGTCACCCACTCATTAATAGTTTAACAACTTATAAGATTAAACAAGTTTAAGTTTTTATTAGGTATGACTATTTGGTATAAAATATTATTTTCGGTAAACTCGGTTAGTAAAAATATGCAATCAAAAGATATGTATATCGATGTTTCTATATAACAATTGAACTGTCTTATTTTATTTATTAAAAAAGATAGGGAAGATGGATTTCAAAGTTAATTTATGATACTCGAACAGTTAAAGTCATTCTTTGGTGCAATTTAATTTCAAGCCTATTTTGACTCTTTATCCCAATTATAATTATGGTAATCAATGAGTGATCACTAACCACAGCTTTTTTTTTTTAGGTTTGATATTACGAACTTGATCTTGTGTTATTTCTATAAGCTTTCGTGTTAGTTGTTAGATCAAATTTATTTAGATTTTTGTCGATCAAATTTACGCTTTTCTAAGTAATGATTTGAACATTCCAAATCATCACCAACTTAACAACATTTAAGCATCGAAATTTGTGTTAAAATCATCTAACGACACTAACACCAAATTAAAGGTGGCCCAAGGGTAAAGCCACCAAAGCCCTTGCTTTAGGCCTCAAAAAATATTAGGCCTCATATTTTTTTAAAAAATAAACTAATTTTAATAATAAAAAAATTTAATGTTAAGAGTAACTTTTAGTTTTTGTCACCCACTCATTAATAGTTTAACAACTTATAAGATTAAACAAGTTTAAGTTTTTATTAGGTATGACTATTTGGTATGAAATATTATTTTCGGTAAACTCGGTTAGTAAAAATATGCAATCAAAAGATATGTATATCGATGTTTCTATACAACAATTGAACTGTTTTATTTTATTTATTAAAAAAGATAGGGAAGATGGATTTCAAAATGCTATAATTTCTATCAAAAAATTGCTATAGAAGTAAATATAGAACCTAAGTTTTAGAAAAAAAAAGTACTTTTCGTATAAAGAAATAATTTGATAAAAATATTGAGAATGAAGTTGTAAGATCTTCTTAAAAATCATTTAAAGTTGAATACTTTTTGTTCATAATTATAGATAAAAACAATTAATTCATTTCAAAGTAGATTTGAATAATTTAAAATGCATCAAGATATTTTGGTTTTCTATTTATTATTGAGAAATTAGGTCAATATTGGATAATGAAAATATAAAAGAAAATTCCCTTAACCTTGAATTTTCATTAAAACATAATGACAACTTTGATATTGATGGATTGAATTTATTTGCAAAACTAAAATTTTAAGAGAAATTATACAAGTGATAAAATGATACACTAATTTACATTCTTAATTATTTAGTAAGACTTGATTCGTTTCCAAATGTGTTTCGCTTATAGAATAATGTTAACATTCTCATAGTTGTTGTTTCGACAAAATGAAGTTTTTCAAAACTAAAATTAATATAATCATATCTAAGATCGGTCGACAATGTCTAAAAAAGATTAAGTGGACTAGCTTTATTATCGATTGAAAAAGAATTGTTAAATGAAATCGATTACAATAATTTAATAAATAATTTCGCATCCCCGAAAGATAAACTTTTAATATAAATATAATAATTTAATAAAAAAATTATTTGTTTTAGGCCCCACTTTAGAGTGATCGCTTTAGGACTCCATAAGTGTTGGGCCGGCTCTAATTAAAGCTTATAAAATAATACAAGCTCGAGATCGTAATATTATTTGTGTTTTTTCTTTATCTTTTCTTAATTCTCAAAATTCACATGGGTTGAACAAACGATTCAAAAATTATGTTTTGCGCGGGTTAGTCTCACACGTTATGTAGTGTGGGGGCATCTTATGATAAGAAATATAATGGTTGTGCGGATTATTTATTTGGATATGATTAAATTTTCAATGCCGTAGACGGGGACACAATTTGCTATATTTATTTCATGCACGTGAGAGTTTCTTCAGCATTTCACAAGAATTCCGCTCATATTTAACTTGAGTAATTTTCCTTGAAAATTATAGTTACATGATAGAACATAGGTAATAGTAACATATTTTCAATGAACATTGTGCTCTTAAGGGGTGGCCCTTAATGGTAGAAGGTTCCATCCCTTTCACACCCCTTTGAACAAATAAAACAAAAATTTTCAAAAAGAAAATCTTGAAAAAAGAAGAAGATCGTTGTTAATAAGTTGTAATACTAAAGTAAGAGTTCGTTTGGTACAGCGTTTACAAAATACAGTGTTTTAAAAACATAGCATTTTACAATATACAGTGTTTTAAAAATGCATATCTTTTCTTATAAATGCGTTTGAGATATCACTTCAATACGCATCTTTTTATTTTCTAACAGCGTTTTAAAATCTTCATTTTGGAAAAAAGCTAAAAATTTCAGCGTTTTAAAATGCAGCTATGTTTTGAAAATACTGATTTTTCAGTCACAACATTAAAACACAATTTTTGTAAATAAACTGCGTTTTATCCTGCATTTTGACCAAAACGCACAACCAAACAAGTTCTAATTCTTCTTTTGAAATGTAATTTAGGATAGATGCTTAAATAAAAATATTTGCTAGAAAATAACTTAAGGTGAAGACGGAAACTGATTACTCCTTTTGTCCCTCCACTTATTCATCTGACAAGTCAGTAATAATATCTACTTTTCTATATTAAAGTTATATCTTTATTAGACAATATGTAAGAGAAATATCACATTTTATTGGAAAGGGGGAAAAATTGGAAAAACAACAATGAATTATGGCTTAAATTATAGAAATGATACTATATTTTTTAAAACAAAATATATGAATACTTTTTTGGATGAATGAAGTACCATAATTTTCTTGAGTTATGAGAGCTAATAATTGATTCTGTAAATCATACAGAGATACTGATTTCACATACAATGCGAAAATCAGTCATGTGCTAGTCACATGAAGGAGATAGCGACCATTTAATGAACAAAAAAAAATGAACGAAGGCATGGTCCGAGGGCATTTAGAATTGTACAGGGACAAATAAAGCGCACTTACAAAATACAGGGCCAAAAAATTGCAATTAGGGCATAGTACAGGGACATTTACTTTTGTACTGAATATGATTCCCCGTGTTTAATAAACTTTTATTTAGGAGATGGTTAATATAATATCCTCAAAAAAAAAAAAAAAAATTCCTCAACTATTTCATTCATTCCAACAAATTAAAAAACTTCTTCGGGTAGTTAGCCTGAGCCACCAGGGAGGTGCTACAGCATAACTAATGAGATTTTATGAGACTACAAAGTTAATGTTCTTCCTCATTAATTGCAACAAATGTTCTAATAGTATCTAATTAGGACCCAAAATAACTAATAATAATAATAATAATAATTTGGCGTGGAACAACTAAGAATTAAGATGCTCCACCTCAACTATTTAATCATGAAATCTTCTAGATTACTAACGTAATTGAATGATTCGATCGACTCGCTAATATTTTTATCTTTTTTATTGTACCAAAGACATTTTTCAACGCTAACACTTAAAATTAAAATTGCTACAACGTTACGTGCAGCCAAAGTTATGGGAGAAGCCTTTGTCAGTTTACAAAGTCAATATATAATTTCATTGTACTGTACGTAACAAAGATTGAACTTTGGTTAATCAACTAATTTATCCAACTCCAGCCACACAAACAATGTTTTCCATTTTTCTCCAACGCTGTGAAATTTCATGGAAAGTTATATCCACATCGTGGAGTGGGATATCTGTTTAAATTAAGTATTTACTAAGTTTATGTAGCATTACTCATACAATAATACATATAAACGAATATTATTGTCATGTTTGACTTTTTAAATTCAAATGGACCATTTTTCAAATGAAAACTTGATTTATATTTGTTTTACTTTTTTTTCAAAATCATAAAACACGTAATTTGTAATACCTTTTGGTACTGAGAAATTATATATTTTATGATTTTTTTAAAAAAATAATAAGTCAATTTATTTACTCCTTCCGTCCCTTCATTATTGTCTTATTTGACCCGATACACGGATTTAAAAAAATAATTGACTTGATTATTAATATTGATATACTTGTAATTTTCTTTAATGTTCATGTGTATGTAGCCCATAATTAAAGTAGGAGAAAAAATAAGGATAAAATGATAAAAGTGATGTTCTAAAAATAATAATTTTTAAACAAGATAATTATTTTGAGACAAAAAAAAAATAATTTAAAGACGGAGAGGGTATTCTTTTTTAAATTACTTTAATTCAAAAAAGTCTAAGACAATAATTTAGTCTAAGAACACACAGTTACTTATTGTCCAAACTATATCCACATGTCAATTCATATTATTAAAATGGAAAATGATACTCCAACCACTAGCCTAGAATAGTAGAATCCATCAAAAACACACTTCCCTATAATACTGCACTGCAAAGCGTGTAGTTGATGGAACATTTCAATATAATGTATAGTTATAATATAATGAATTCTAAAATGGTTCTATATAACGGATTATAATGATGTGTATCTGGGATAACCTTTTTCATAAGACTTGAACAGTTCTAAGTTCATTAATTATATACTCTTTTCGTTTCGGATAAATGTTTCTAGCAGATAAAATATAAAAATTAAGAAACATAATTAATAATGTGCTGTAAAATATGTTCTGACCATAATATCCATGAACATTAATTGAGTTCAACTACTTTAAATAATTGAGTTTGTTTGGGATGTGTTATATTAAATGAAACTTTAAGGGTATATTAGAAAGAATAGTAGAGAATAGGTAGATCAAAAGTATTTAGGAACATTAGTTGAGACATTCCAAAATAGAAAATAGGAATATTTATTCGGGACGGAGGGAGTATTTAATTTTCTTTTTGGTCTCCAAAAAATTGTTTCATTTTATAAGCCAATTTTTTAAAAAAATTATTACTTTACTTGCTTGTATATGAGAAAAATTGCACTAAACTTTCATGTTTTAATTTTAAAATGAAGCTAATTTATTGAGAAATACCAAAAAGGAAAAAAGAGTTTAGTTTTTGGGAAAGGAAGGAGTATGTACGTGGAATAATTAATGATACGGAGTATATTATAAACTGATCAAATATTCCTAAAAGGATGCCGTACGTCTTGCTGGACTTATGTATAGAGTATAATCAATATTCAAGAATTTAGATACGAGTAAATTAAGTAGTTAAACACCATAAGAGAGATATCAAGATCGAAAACATGGAAAATTAAAAGCATTTTCATCATATATAGAATTTTCTGGGTTCACATGATCAGATTATATATGTCAAGCCGAAAACAAGTCAACTTGACTCCCGTTCCGCGTCTTCTGTTCACACAAAAAAAACAAAGAGGTACACGCACATATACTCCGTAAAGAATAAACCCGTGAATAAGAAAAAGTGTTCAATCTTGACTTAATTAATTTGTTCTTAAATCAATATCAAATGAGCTTTTAATCAAGTTAAGATCGAGTAGCATAGTACTTTTAATATAAATCTCGTGTTTGTGAGCTTACTCATCAGTCACAAGTCTAATTGTATAATGAGGTCGCGTATGTCTAATTGTCTAACGAGTTTGAATTTGTTCGATATTGATTTAATTACCTCACGAGTCAATCTCAAGAGAGCATTTTATCATGCTAAAAACGAGTCTTACTCGATTAGTTTGGTTCCTTGTATATATGCAGTCTTATTTACGTTTCTAAATTACACCACCTTTGTCTACTTAAAATGGAATCTACCACTTACCAGTTTTAAATACGACTTACTCCCTCCGTTCCAGGTAAAGAGTCCACTATACTGTTTTGAAATGTTCTACTTAAATAGTCAACTTTAAAAAATTATGCCTACAATCTCTATAAAACTTTCAATTTTACCCTGCAAATATGCTAAAAACATCTTAACTATGTTAAAATATTTTTGTAATTATAGTCAACTCCAATACTACTTATGTAGACTTTTCAAACATTGACTTTTTTGGTGAAACGGAGGGAGTAATTCATAAGATAGGTCTAATATGCATGCAATGTATGCCTGACTTTTAATTTTGCTACCTAGCTCGCTCTCTATGGCAAAACCCTTCCAACCTTCCCATTCTGATCAGTATGAACCTATGTTCAAATTAATTTTCAGCAAGCTTTTCTAGCATCAATGATTCTGTAGAATCCTAGGAAGGGCCTGTTTGTTAAAACTGAAAATTAAACTCTGAAAACTGATATCTGAAAAAGTAGAGCTTAAAATATTAAGACATCCTCTTTTGACTTAAAATTTTAGCTATTTTTAAGAGATACTTAATTTATTAAGTGATATAATATTGCATTATCAAACAATCTTATTTTTAATATCACTTAAATTTTTCCCAATTAAACTCTTAATTGTGTTATCAAACATGCCCTAAGGCATGCGATTCAATGATATGATACCGAAAGATATGATCAAGGATCTAGCAATAGCAAGAGTGTTTGAATTAGAATCGGGTATTGATTTGTGATCTAATTAAGATTCCCTCGAGTTAAGAAACCATACGTAAGTTCCCTCGAGTTAAGTTGCGGCCCTTTCATTTTCTTAAGGAAGTTATACTTTTGTCAAACGCATAAAAATTAAAAATTCATGAAAATTCTTATGATAATCAACTAGCTAGCTAGCTAGTATATTTGAAATTAAAATAAAAAAAATCTACTCCATCCGTCCCTAAATTATTATCTGAGTTGATCCAGCACATGAATTAAGAAAACTTAATTGACTTGATTATTAATATTGAAATAGTGTGTTATTTTCTTTAATGTCCATGTGTATGTGGTCCATAATTAAAGTAGGAAGAAAAAGTAAAGGTAAAATAGTAAAAGTAATGTTCTAAAAAGGAAAGTTTCAAACAAGACAATTATTTAGGGACGGACGAAAAAGAAAAGGAAGACAATAATTTGGGAAAAAAGGAGTAATAAATAAAAAAGTTGTAACGAATTGATAATCATTGTTGAAGTCAATCATTTTGACATTTCTATTTAGTCAGAGGTGCCAACTTGGCGGCTGAATAAACTAAAAGGGTTTCCGTACGTAGCTTCTTCTCAAAAGTTTCACAGCTTTAAAATTTGTTTAATCTTCTTCTAGTTACTGTCATTAACGTGATCATATTTCACCAGTACTGGATCAAACACTTATCAGAAAAGCAATCAGAATTCAGAAACTTTTTTACTGTCCATATTTGAGAAAAGATGGAGAAATGATCGAAATCAGGCAGCATCCAGAGAGAGTTAATTATATATATATATACATATTGCTAACACTTTTTGCAAGATACTTGGACCAAATCCATAAGAAGTAAACCAAGACTTCCTCCTCCGATAAATTAATATAAGTGAATATTCTCTTTGTTTTATTTTAAGAGTTTACTTTTTATCTTTTTAATTTTTTTTTATGTCAATTTGATTAAATTTTGACAAAAAATCTATACTATAAATTTACTGATTTATACAAATTCAAGGCAATGTTCTTTTTTAGAAATATAGAAAACTGAACTTTTTACGCTGAATGGAAAGGACTAATATAGATCATAATCTGCTTATAATAATTGTTACTAAGAAATAAATTAATAATATAATTCAAGTATGTGTTAAAAAAAGTTATTTGTTATTTAATATAATACAAAACTAAATTGGAAAAGGATACTTAGTTAAGTAACACTTCTTCTGTTCCAGACAAAAAATCCACTATTCTTATTTGGGATGTTTCATTGAAAAAATTATGTCTACCATCTCAATAAAACTTTAAATTTTACCCTCCACATATACTTTAAACTTTTTGATTATGTTCAAATATTTTTGTAACTAAGTTCAATTCCAATATTACTTATATATCATTTAATTATTAGACTATTCAAACGTAGACTCTTTGGGTAAAACGAAGAAAAAAATATATATTTCTAGACACCAACGAGACAATGTACTTATTGACCTTAAGTGTACCAAAAATATACTCCCTCCGTTCATCCGCTTCCATTACATGTTTATCAGTCATTGTCAAACAATTTAAACTTTCTATTATTGGTTTGTTTTGAAAAAAATATACTTCATCTCCTCCGAGTACACTATTCTATTTTAGATTGTTTCAGTTAAAGAGTTCACTTTGAAAAATTATGCGTATTATCTCTATAACTTTTCAATTTTATCCCACACATGTGATATAAGCATCTCTTGCATATGTTCAAAGTATTTTTATAATTATAATTAACTCTAATGATAATTATTTACTCTCTCTTAATTATTAGATTTTTCAAATATAAATTTTTTGGGCATAACAGAAGATTATTTTAAAAGGTACTGTAACTACTCTTAATATATTTTAGATAATTTGTTTAGACTTTATAACAAATATATTTAAAAGGTAGAGTAATTAACTACGCTAATTGAGCGTGCTGAAAATGACCATTGGACGCTAGAATATTCTATTTGGGCTATCGCTAATTTGCCAAGTTGCAGAGGGTATAATATATTAGAATTATATAATTATTTGGACTCTCAATTTTACTAAAATTGTGCGTTTGGTCCCTCTTTATCAAAAAAATTCAATCTGGTCCTTCGATTTACATTTCCTTAAAAGATTTTCCCCTTTCATCGTTATCGTTAAAATTTCCATCTAATTTTTTTAAAATCCCCAAAATACCCTTATCCTCATTGAATAAAGAAATTGAATTGCTTGACTTTTTCTCCTTTGATTTTTGAAACCCACCACCATCTCTCTCTCTTTTTTCATACTTCCTCCGACGTCCAACACCGTGACCAATCGGACTGTTATTGCCTCCATTAACAAAAAATTCGATTATTTCCAAATGTGTTGGTATATTGATTGTAAACGATAAACCCAGTCCTTCCACCAGTCTGTTGGCTTTTTATGACATTGAAACAGAGATTTGAGTTGGTTTTCCCTGGAATATAAGTTGGTGGGCTTAAAAGAGGAAGTTGGACAAGGATTGGGCTCTGAGGAAAGACAGTTGAGAGTGGGTTTGAGAAAATGTGCACTTCTGAGAGTTGATTTTCCACCAGTCTCTCTCCTCCATAAGAGATTCAGTTGATGATTTGGCCGCCATTGTCAGGGTTCATCAAAGAACTTATTCTTGAGAGAGAGAGAGAGAGAGAGAGAGAGGGAGTGTGTGTGAGAGATTTGTCCTGGAGCTGGAGCTCTCTGTTTTGATTCATAGATCTAAGACTGCGTTGAAGCTCTAAGGTAACGAGCTGGTTGGGTCACCTCTGCTGAGTTATTGACAGATCTACTTTAGCTAAAGGTGAAGATGTCAAGGACGACGGTGGTGTTCTGGAGGATCTGCAAACTCCTCCCTCTCTCTCTCTCTCTCTCTCTCTATATCTCTCTCTGTCTCTGTCTCTCTTTCCCCCCCACATCATTATTGTCTTAACTCCGAATTTTGATTCTTCTCTCACAGATTGACAGAGGGTGAATCTTTGCAATGGAAGAACAAAAAAGGGCGAACCCTAGACTGTGAAAAGCAAAGGCGGAGGGGAGAAATAGAGCAAGCAAGAACTCACTTGGGGTTCAATTTCTTGAAGAATAGGGGTTGAGATCGATTTATAGAAAACGGGGCATAATCGTCGGGATGTATAAAGAAAGCAACTGCAAATTGTAGCATTGTAGTTGTTGCGGTCAATTATTTTCCCAAATGCGTACCATTGCCGTTGACGTTGCCTACACAACCACCATTCGCCACTACGTACCTCTTTAAGAACTCAGGCAAACCCTTCCCTCTCTCTCTCTCTCTCTCTCTGTCCCCCCACATCGTTGTTGTCTTAACTTCGGATTTTGATTCTTGTCTCACGGATTGACAGAGGGTGAATCTTTGACATGGAAGAACAAAAAGGGCGAACCCTAGACTGTGAAAAGCAAGGGCGGAGGGGCGAAAGAGAGCAAGCAAGAACTCAGCTTTTTATTCCCTATTGCGTTTTAAAACTAATTCCGGGTGAATGAGATATTAATGCTTAAAGTATGCAACTTAATAATGGTAATTTAAGAGTTATGATAATATGAAAAGTTATATCTCACATTGAATAAAAAAGGTGGTTAAATGCACTTTATGAGTTGAATAAGTACAAATAAACATTGTACATTAATTAACTAAATAAAGAATATAAGTGAAAATTGAAAAAAAAGATAGTGATCGTTAAAACATTTATTAAAAATTCAAAAATAAAGTGAGCTTTTGTTTATTTGTTAATATAAACAAGACGAAAAGGAGTAGTAATGTTTGATAAGAACGGATACATGCTGAGAATGGCTTTTTGTTTTTTAATTCTTTTTGTTCTTATTATTACTAAAAACAGTCTACTAAATGATTTTAAAGCTATTAAAATTTGATTGTTCCAAGATTTCCTCAAAGATTTTTAGTTTTGTAGTTTGTATTGTTTTTTATTCTAATTTCAATATTGGTAGGCACATAAGTTTAATATGTTTTGTAGATATATAGACTTGCTTTTCCCATGATTTCTTCTACATATCAAATTAAGAGTCCGTTTGGTATAGCGTTTTCAAAATGCAGTATTTTGAAAACGCGCCTTTTTAAAATGTAAATTATTTAAAACGCGGCTTTTTTTTTTATAAATGCGGTTGGAATATTATGTCAAAACGCAGCTTTTTATTCCCTATTGCGTTCTGGAAAAAAACTAGGAATTTCAGCGTTTCAAAACGCAGCTGCGTTTTGAATACGCACATTTTTCTACCGCAGTATTGAAACGCTAAGTTAAGGAATAAGCTGCATTTTAACCCTGTATTTTGGTCAAAACGCACAAGCAAACGGGCTCTGAGTCATGCATATGATTTTGTGGTCTCTTTCAATATTGACAGCCAAAACCATCATATATACAAAATTAACAATCGACTACCCTTAACTTGCATTAGAGAGTCGTAATTCATCTTTTTTCTTTTTGCTGGTAAAAATATGGATTTTCAATGAGTCCACTATTGCTACGACAATTAAGACTTATTTTAATTAAACGACATGCACTTAAAAGACGACAATTTAAGAACCGTCTCGCCAAAGAAAATATAATTTGGCCATGTACATAAAAAATTAATGAAAAGGACAAATAAAACATTATCAGACGAGGAGAAAGAGACCTATAATATATATATATATATATTAATTTATGTATTAAATTGGATAAGATTAAATATATAGCTATCTGATTCATCGATGATGTCCTTAATATTTTGTTACGTTTAATCATCCATGATGTTATGATTTTTGTAGGGTTGGATACGTCTGATTTTGATGAGATGCATTTGATTTGCTTGCGCCCTAGTTAGTTGGCTAGCTAGTTGCTTTCCGTTTCTAAATATTCCGAAGTCAAATTAGACTAAATTTTCCTCTCCTCCAGCTTCAGTTTCAAAGAAAAATCTGATTTTCTCCGTCCTTTCGCTTGTTGTAAGTAATACGGAATATCACGGTCGATATATGTATGACTTAGTTTCGCTATTATGTACAAGCTAGCATTTTAGCTTTCGAGTTATATTCAGTTTGAAGTTTATAACAAACACTGGGATAAGATAATTTAAAAGTGATCAATAAGAATAAAAGTGAGTTATTTTCCAATATTTATGTATCTTTAATTTTTCCTTTTGTGCATTTTCAACAGTGTTAATCAAATACTCCATCCATTCTATGCAAAAAGTCTACTATACTATTTTTTAATGTTCCACTCGTAGAGTACACTTTAAAAAATTATGTTTACAATCTCCAAAAATATACTTTCAACTTTATCCTCCACATGCGGTACAAACATATTAACTATGTTAAAATATTTTTATAATTATGACAAATTTCAATACTACTTATATATCTCTTAATTATTAGACTTTTCAAAACATATATATATATATATATATATATATTTTTGGTGAAACGGAAGGAGTAGTCAACAATTGTTTTCATCCACTTTTTCAGAAGATAAGCCAAAGACGAAAGTAGAAAAAATTTATTTAAACCAAATATGAAAGTAAATTTTTTTTATTTCCGGAAAACATTTAATAGGAAAACAATTCCTTTCTTTTTTTGTTCTTTTATTATTTTAACAAAAACTGAAGACTGTTAGGCAAATTTGAAAACTGTTATTCATTTTGAAATAAAATTACATCTTGACAAGTTAAATCATTTAAAATTGTAGAGTTACTTACTTGTAACATCTTAAAACTACACTAAAATTATTACTCCATTTTTAGAAATGATAATTTTTTTCTTGAAACAACTCAAAGAGAAAAGAGTGATTTTTTTTTTGGGACAAAAGGCATATTTAGTTATGGTTGATGTCATTTGCAAATTTTAATATTAATTCTTCTATGTCAAAGTTGACAAATGTTGACGGCGGTATAAATAAATCAAAGGGTGTGGTCACCTTAGCTTGTGAAAAGCTTTACAACTTGTTTTACTTCTTATAAATATAGTAACATGTAATTAAGCGTGTTCACAGCTGGAAATTAAACGCTTATCAAAAAAAGGGCAAATTCGAACATTCTTCAGTAATTTTTATACTCCATCATAAGTGCATGAAAGATAAGACTAGTAGGTTCGTTTGACAGATTCAGGAATATTACTATTTGGCTTGGCAAGCAGGTATATTGATCACATAAAATACAACCCAAAAAAAAAAAACCCTCACAAACGAAAGAACTTAATTTTCTCAAGTTTTTGATCTTTGGTACGTAAAAGCTTAAAAAATATACTCTCTCCATTCTTAAATTATTTTTTTTTTCATAGGTACTATGAATCATGTATTTTGTAATTTGAAAAAAAATATAGTTCAAATTTCTATTTAAAAAACACATAATTTGACTCAAAAACTCAAGTCTTGTCAATAATTTAGGAAGGGAGGGAATATAACTTATAAGACCTTTAAAGTCATTTTTTTTTTTTTTATGTACTTGTAAATAAATCGAATGTGGTATGAAGAAATATCGTATGGAGGTAAATTATAAATTTAAATATTTAGGGTTTGTTTGGGAACCCTAATACAATAGCTTGAAATTGGAATTGGAAGCACAATTTGAATTCTGTCGAGCTCAAATTGTTCATCAAATTCCAATTCCAAGGCATGACATTGAGTAGCCAAATATAGCCTTAGAGTTTTCAAATGCGATTCATTTTTTTTTAAAAAAAGGAGAAATGGATATAAAATTTGTTTGTGTAAAAAAAAATAAATAAAAAGAAAAATAGTGGAGAAGTCAAATCTCCCTTATCATATATTTAGACAAGTAATAATGTTAGTCATCAATATATTTAATGTCTCACCTTATAGATTTGTAGTGTTGCAAATGAACATTTGAATATGATAGTTAGTTAGCAAAGATGATTAATTACATTAGGGCCCGTTTGGTACAGCGTTTACAAAACGCAGCGTTTTAAAAACGGAGGTCTTTCCTTATAAATACGTTTGGGATATCACTTCAATACGAAGCTTTTTTTTTCCTAGTAGCGTTTTAAAACCTGCGTTTTGGGAAAAAGCTGGGAATTCCAGCGTTTTAAAACGCAACTGAGTTTTGAAAACGCCGTGTTTTCTGCCGCAGTATTGAAACACATTTTTTGTAAATAAGCTGCGTTTTATCCCTGCGTTTTGGCCAAAACGCTCGACCAAACGAGCTCTTAGTTACTATCTTTTTAGAGGCAAAGAGAGGCATAGGATATAGTTGGAAGCTAAGATAATTAGTTACTATATTTTTAGAGGAAAAAAAAAAGAGAGGCATAAATGGAGAAAGTAGTAATTAAAGAGACGACTGTATCCGTTGTTACTCCTCCCTCCCTCCAGTGCCGCGGTGTGGGAACAAAGACAAGTCTAATACACGTTTCAGTAGAAATTAGCAAAGACAAAAATATTTGCCCCGCGAAAATTCGTTAGGTCCCTTACGCAACTACCCACGTCATTAGCCAAAGTGGCCCGCCTAAGTCGTAGTAACTATTTGTCAAACAAAGCTTTTGGGGCCCATTTTTACCCACAAAAGTGTTTCAAACAACACCCCAGCGGCTCCTTCCTCCTGCGCCGCCCTCGTTTATAAATACCCCCTCCCTTTTCTTCCCTTTCACAATCACAAAAACTTTGTATCACACAGTTACCAAAAACTTCGTACTTGGAAACCCAGCATTTCAATCTTCTCTCATTGAATTCACAATTTCTCATAATCAAACGCAAATATGCCTCGAAAAGGAATGAGAAGCATTTTTTTCTCTCCAAACCGATCGGAACTTTCGAGTCCGAGTTTTTCGACCCAAAGACGGAGCTTCATGGAATCACTAATGGCTCAAACACTCGAACAGGCCGAGCCGCTCATCAACAAATGGGACGCGGAATCCTCTGGCTTTGCAAAAGTCACTTCTCTATTTTATGAAAATCGTAGAGAAGCGATAAGCTTCATCAAGCAGGTGAGCGAATTACAAAAGGCTATGCATTCGTTGGTCAAAGAAAATTCTAGCTCGCAAATTCTAGTACGTGCTCAAATCCTGATGCAGACCGCAATGAAGCGGTTGCAAAAGGAATTTTATCAAATTTTGTCGATGAATCGAGCCTATTTGGATCCTGAATCGGTCTCTATAAGGTCCTCACTTACATCAACTCGGTCTGCAGCACTCACCTCAACTC
Source organism: Platycodon grandiflorus (assembly GCA_016624345.1). Lineage (NCBI taxonomy): Eukaryota > Viridiplantae > Streptophyta > Magnoliopsida > Asterales > Campanulaceae > Platycodon > Platycodon grandiflorus. Next base: position 6,619,272 of record CM028365.1, read on the forward strand.
GGTCTAGCACATCAGATTATGGTGATGACACGGAGGATGAGGTTCGAGTTGCCGACAGATTGATCACGGAAGTCGAAGATGCGTCGGCACTTGCCATGACTGATTTGAAAATGATAGCCGAGTGTATGATTTCAAACGGTTATGGCAAAGAGTGCACAAATATTTACAAAATGATGCGTAAATCTATAGTTGATGAAGGTATATATAAACTCGGTGTTGAGAAGGAAATCTCCTTGAAGAAGATTCAAAAAATGGATTGGGAGGTTTTGGATCTCAAAATCAAAAACTGGTTGGAAGCTGTAAATGTTGCGGTGAAGACTTTGTTTCATGGAGAGAGAATACTATGTGATCAAGTGTTTTCATCCTCGAATGCAATCCGAGAGTGGTGTTTCAGTGAGATTACAAAAGAAGGAGCCACTATTCTGTTCGGATTCCCAGAAATTGTGATGAAGAACAGAAAGAAGTCCCCGGAGAAGATTTTCAGAACACTAGACATGTATACTGCAATTGCTAGTAATTGGCCGGAGGTTGAGTCGATTTTCTCATTCGATTCAACGTCCCCTGTCGTCAATCTAGCTCTTAATTCAACAATCAAGCTCGGAGAGTCTGTGCGAGCGGCCTTAACCGAGTTCAAGGCCACAATTCAGAAGGATAATTCCTCCAAAACTCCAGTTGCTAGCGCTGGAGTTGATAATTTAACAACAGAAGTGATGAACTTCCTCTCCCTCCTAGCCGATTACAATGTTCTAGGGGACATTCTGTTTGACACTCCACCTCCGGATAAATCGTCACTGCAGATATCCTTCTTCGACACATACGACTCCGACGATTCTCCAGCGCCGCCAGTCTCGCTACAATTCGCTTGGCTGATTCTATCACTCATATGTAAACTCGACCGGAAAGCAGAACACTACAAGGACGTTTCTTTCTCCTACCTCTTTTTAGCTAACAATATCCAGCATATCATCTCGAAGGTCCGTACATCCAACCTCAAGTACCTCCTAGGTGAGGAATGGATCTCAAAGCACGAAGCCAAAGTCAAACTATTCGCAACAAAATACGAACAGTTAGGATGGAGCCATGTGATCGAAGCTATCGTCCCGTCCTTGGTGAAAGTTAAAGAGAACTTCAAAAGATTTAATGTGGTGTTTGAGGAGGCACACCGGAAACAGTCTGTGTGTATTATACCGGATAGTAACCTCCGAGATGAGATTAAGCTGTCCATAGCTAAAAAGTTGCTCCCATTGTATCGACAGTTCTACAATACGCATGCGACTGAAATGAGGAAAGAGAGTAATTTTGCACAGGTGGTCCGATTTGCCCCTGAGGACTTGGGGCACGCTTTGTCAGATCTATTTTTTGGGTCGGGTGGTAGTTCTGTCACTTCATTTTCGGCCTCATCCCTTACACGACTGTCGCAGTCCTGAGAGTTTACATAGCGACATTCTATATTTGTAAGAGCTGTACGTGTTGTTATTAGTTACTGTACAGGAAATTGGAAATAATACTCCCTCCATCTTTAAGGAAATATGTCTCCTTCCTTTTTGAATTGTTCCAAAATTAAGGAGTGAACATTGGCTATATTAATCCCACTAATCGGTAAATCTCGTATGTAATGTTTATATTAATCCCACTAATTATCTAGAAATTAAGGAGTGAACATTGGCTATTATGAGCTTTTTTAATGAGGTTTTTTTTTTTTTTTGAATCATTTCATACCACGTACTGTAGTTAGATCGGTTAGTGATATTATATTAATTGTCATAGACTTATCGTGATATGAGTAGGTTTCTTGAGAGACCGTCATTCAAATTCGTAAGACACAACCTCACTCTCTCACAGCTCAGCTCACCAACACATGGTGACTTAGATCAAGAAGATCCGTCGTACAGAAAATATTCGTAAAATGATCATTTATAAAATATTGTCTCATGATACTGTATCACCGTGATTGCCACTAGTTAGTTTGCCAAAAGTAAGGTACTCCCCTCAACTTGGGCAGGCCATCGATGATGAGATAGCTTGACAAAAAGTCAACTAAAACAAGAGTTATTTTGTGACTAGCATCTATATATTTATAAAACTTAATAAGCCTAAATAAGAAAATATTCCGTCAAAATTATCGTACTAAAAATAAAAAGTCTTCTTAATATGCCTAAAATTAATTAAATATTTTAAAATTTTCTCGAAAATACAAAATCATAAATATTGTATAATAACACAATCTTTAAATATAAAATAAATCAATTCTCTCAAATTGCACCTAGAAAATTGCACCTAACTGCACACCTATAAAATATGCCCATTCTTTGCGCCAAATTACAGAAAGCCCCCTATTTATATCATGTTAACATATCACCCCTTAATCTAAAATATTACACCACCAGATAGTAAACCCTCTCAAACAACATACTTCACTCATTCCGTCCAATTTTCCATCCAAACACAAACAGAAAAGAGGCCATGTAATTGGCACATGACTCGTACATAATTGAAAAAGTAGGGACAACAATGACATTGAATTCAGGAGCAAACTACAAAGCTATCAACTAAGCAAAATTTAAATCAAAAGTATAATACTTCTCCGTTCCACCAAAAAGTCAACGTATAAAAAGTTTAATTATTAAGAGATATATTAGTATTATTAAAATTTGTTATAATTACAAAAATACTTAGAGCACAACCAAGATGATTACAACACAAATAGAGGGTAATGATGAAAGATTATGATTACATCCAAACTATGAGTTTAAAAAAGTGACAGACCCACTAATTATGAGGTGAAAAAAGTGACATTAAAAAAAAGTGCATTGAAAAAAGTGGCAGACTCACTCACACACGCTCTCTCACATTTTCTCTCTCTCTCTCTCTCTATCTCTCTCTCCTATATATATATATATATATATATATATATATATATATATAACATTTTTATAAAGCATTTAATATGAATATACATTCAAACTATGAGTTGGACAAAGTAACATTGGAAAAAGTGGCAGACAAAGTCTGCCACTCACTCACTCACTCTCTCTCTCTCTCTCTCTCTCTCTCTCTCTCTCTCTCTCTCTCTCTCTCTCTCTCTCTCTCTCTCTCTCCGGCCTCCTTCCCTTCCCTTCCGTATTGTTTTTCATTTGACAATATTTTCAATTGAACCGTTGTCAATGAAAATAATATCTTTTAATTTTTTTTCTTTTTTTTTCAAATTTATGTAATTTTAAATTGAAATATTAATTATTAATTATGTAAATTTCGAATATACAAAATATTAATCATTAATTTTTGAAACAAAGAGGAAAAACAAAATACAAAGAATAAACTAAGAAAAATTAAATTATACTCTATAAAGATGTTATAGAGTATTACATTAATAAAAACAAAGAGGAAAATTAAAATAGAACATTTTTTCTTTTTTTTTTCAATTTATGTAATTACCTGAAATTATACAATGACAACCAAGTCTTATAATTATTTTATAAATTTCACTATAATTATTTTCTTTTTTTTTCAATTTATGTAATATAATTTAAGGAAAAGTAAATTATACTATTCATAAATAATTTAATTAAAAAATATGTGATAAAGAGGGAAAACCAAGAAATAAAACAACAAATTTTGCGTATAAGAAATTTTTTCAGAAACTATAATATTACCGAGATATCATTGTATTTCTATTTAATTAGTTGCCTCCAAAATTACTTTAACTCCATTTATTCTTTTTATTTTGATTTTTCTCTTTATTTTGCTCAAGTGTTATTTAGTTAAAAAAGATATATGTTCGTGCGTTAAACGCACGGGCGTAAAACTAGTTGCTCTTAATAGAAGGCTAAGAGATTTTATTTGATATTTATCTAAAAAAATTATATGGTATCTTATGCTTCTATTATGTGGCATGCTTGTATGTTGATAAAGATTAAGTCAATGATGCTTTGTAATCTTTTTTTGTCTTTCTTGATGCCTTTGTCAAATTATTAAAAAAAAACTGTTTGTAATTAGCGGGATGATCATTGACTTTTCAATTTTTTTTTTTTTTTTTTTGGCTTTTATGTATCAAATATGTAACTGCATGTGAGATTGATATCTTTCCCGGAAAAGAAAGGCTTCAAATCTTCTATTACACTCTCTGTCCCATTAAATCTTAGCATTACACGTTTTTTTTTAAAATTGTAAAAAAAAAACAAGTTAAAATAACAAGAACACGTGTAAGGCTATAATTAAGTAGGACACGAAGTGTGATATGAAGCGGAATAGAAGATTTGAAGCAAAAAAAAAAAAAAATTGGAAAATTAGGCTACTCTGAAGTGTTTGATAGCTGATATCAGGCTGAGGACTTTATCGGGATTATTATAAAAATGACCAGCGTACTATCAGTTAGGAACCGATTTAACCCCGTACTCCTAATATCCCAAAATTGACCATTATACTAACAATTTGAGTCCAATGTGGTCCCTACCGTTAACTTTTCATCCAATTTTTTAACAGAACAGTTAATTTGATTAACGGAGCTAATTTTTTAGGGGTATTTTTGTCCTTTCCTTTCAAATTCAACCATCCCAAAACATAACCTTTCTTCCCCATTGATTCCGTCCTCCTGGCCACCACCCAACAACCTCCATTAATTCCTTTACCTCCACCATCCCAAAGACACCATCACAATTCCAAACCCAAACAAAAGAGACCGAACAATTTCCCTCCTCCTTACTCTTCTTTTTCTTCTTCATTTTCTTTTCCGTCTCTTCGTACGGTTGATCAACTCCATCGGCGTCTCCTCTCTCCAAAAACGAGTCAACTAGATCTGAAAGATCCGTCACGGAGTCCTCCTCCGCCACCGCTCTTGCCGCCGCTCTTGCACAACCGTTTCGAGCAACGTCGTCGAACGCCGCCATGATTCTCTTTTATCTCACCGGAATATTCGCCATTATCAAAAAGATCTTACAAAATAAAGTAAGTTACGAAATCTCTCTCTAAACCCCCACCCCTTCCCTATTGGGTGCCGAAACTGTCAATTTCGTGTCTTATCACTCCATCGGCGTCTCCTCTCTCCAAAACGAGTCAACTAGATCCGAAAGATCCGTCACGGAGTCCTCCTCCGCCACCGAGTGCTCCGCCGCCGCTCTTGCACAACCGTTCTCGAGCAACGTCGTCGAACGCCGCCATGATTCTCTTGAATCTCACCGAATATTCGCCATTGTCAAAAAGATCTTACAAAATCAAGTAAGTTACGAAATCTCTCTAAACCCCCACCCCTTCCCTATTTGTGGTGCCGAAAACTGTCAATTTCTGTGTCTTATCTAATTCTGAGTTTTGGCTCTATCCAAAGTGATTGCTCATTGAATTGCTAGCTCTGCTTGAACGTACATATATATATAGTAAGAGAACGGGTGTTTCGGTCTCTTTTGTTTGGGTTTGGAATTGTGATGGTGTCTTTGGGATGGTGGAGGTAAAGGAATTAATGGGGGTTGTTGGGTGGCTGACGAAGGAGGGACGAAATCAATGGGGAAGAAAGGTTCTGTTTTGGAATGGTTGAATTTGGAAGGAAAGGACAAAAATACCCCTCAAAAATTAGCTCCGTTAATCAAATTAACTGCTCCGTTAAAAAATAGGATAAAAAGTTAACGGTAGGGACCATATTGGACTCAAATTATTAGTACAATTGTCAATTTTAGGATATTGGGAGTACGGGGTTAAATCGGTTCCTAATTAATAGTACGCTGGTCATTTTTATAATAATCCCGGACTTTATCCTATTATCATACTATCTTAGAAAGGCACGCTATCCCACCTAATAAAAAGAGTTTTATAAGTCGCACGAGTAATAAGAGATAAAAAGCTTTTTCTCCTTCTCTCTCTCTCTCTCCAGCCTACATAGATTGTCATCAAAACAACTAATATACGTAGATAAGAATGGTCATTATAACCACAACCCAATACACTAAACCTTTGATGTTACTTAATGTTAGAATGTATGGTGAGATTCTGAAAAGTGGTGCTCGCTCTGAACCATTTTCGGCATATTGTATTTTTCTTGTTTGTATTGATTTAAGGTTTGGTCTTATATCTTATATATAAGTTGTAACCCTAAAATGTGCAAGAGTTAATCAATTTAATATACGACAGTATTAAAATCCTAAATACTCTCTCTTTTTCAATTCCTAATTGTTTGATCATTGATTATTACTCAATCTATTGTTTGTTCGCTTCCACTGTCGCATAACACTTAACATTTATTGGAGCATATATATTCGAGCCTAGCCCTCACCACGATCAATCTTACCCCCTTATAAGAATTGTTGGTAAATGAAAGGATTCAATAAACTAACCCCGTAACAAACCAAAAAGGGTCAAATGGCCAAAAAAAGAAACTCCCATATCCTTATAAGAAAGGAAAAATGCATCATCAACTAACCAAATCAACGGATTTATGGTGTATAACACTTTGAGGCATGCATGATGTAAACTAAGTGGTCAGTGGATGTAGCATTATGTTGTGCAACGTAGCGGAAGCAATTGACAAAACAACACACAATAGCAGTTGAGAATCGAAAGAGAGAGATTGAGGTCAATGGACTGTCGAAATTTTATACAATACAATAGAAAACCCTAAAACCGCCGCTATGTGCGGCCGCATACGATTTCCAAGATTTCCATGCGGACGCACTATGCGGCCGCATGGTTTCCAGAATTCTTACGCGGACGCCTTATGCGGCCGCATAAATTCCAGTGTTCCATGCGGACGCCCTATGTGGCCACATGCTATCCAAAATTCCGAGGGCGCCGGCCTCTTGCCAGGACATCGAGCCATTACATCCAACACATTACTCTATAAGAACTATTGTAGAAATAGAATGAAATAGCCACCAAAAAAACTTTAGGCCAAAATATGAATTACCCCCCAAGGTTTCCACCAAATTCCAAAGTGCCCCACACATAAGGTTTGCCTTAGAAACCCGTCTGACATTTCTAATTTTCCCAGTTAGCCTCCTGGCCGTCAACCAAGTTAGAAAATTAACGTTTTTGCATCACATGCCATGCACGAGGGGTGCAAAGTGTCCAAAGTCAAAGTATCAAAAATAAAGGGGTGCAAAATGTCCAAAGTCAAAGTACCAAAAATAAAAACAAAACAATTAAACTTTTTTTTTCTTTTTATTTCATCCAACACATTACCAAAATCCACCACCACCACCCACTGACCAAATCACCATCACCACCACCATCAATTACCAAAATCACCACCACCACCCACTACCAAAATCACCACCACCACCCACTACCAAAAATAATAACAAAATAATTAAACGTTTTTTTTCTTTTAATTTCATCTAACCCATTACCAAAATCCATCACCACCACCCACTGACCAAATCACCATCACCACCACCATCAATTACCAAAATCACCACCACCACCCACTACCAAAAATAATAACAAAACAATTAAACTTTTTGAAGAAAGATAGGATAAATGATTTACCGTATCTGTAGTGATGTCAAAGAGGCTAGATCTCCGGCGCCGCCTATTATGGTTGTTCCACCGGAGAAAATACTTCTGCGCATGACTTGCTACCTGCGTCGGCGTCCGTGTTTTCATGAAGTTTCTTGAAATTCCTCTCCAATCACCTTTCCCGACCTTTTGTAAACCAACCAAAAACAGTCTATGCTCCTCCGTCCACGGCACTCCTACACAAATCAATCACCGAAAATCATTAATTATAATTTACGATCGTTTCAAGTGATTAACCAAACTTCCAATCACTTACTTCTCGATTTCACGATCTACTCACATGTTAGACACAATCGAAACAGAAAGTTTCATTAATTTTCCGAGATCCGTGGTGTTAATCGTGATAGGAATTAATTTATGTGTTTACCTCTTTTACGCTCGCGGCTTCCAGCGGAGGCATGAACGACGTCGTCAGATGCGTATCCGGCGGGGACATCAACGTTGTTATCCTGAGGCTGATCGAACTGAGCTGGATTGTTCATACTAGCGCTCTTCCTAAACAATCCTTCTGTTAATCTAACGCCAAACAGCATAATACCTTTGCCGCCGGAACCGGCGGCGCCGCCACTTCCTCCATCGCTACCGTCCATCGCCGTCACAATTACAAACACCAACCAATGAAAACAGAGAGAGAGAAAGAGAGAAGTTGTTTTGTTTAAAAGAAAAAAAAAGTTTAATTGTTTTGTTTTTATTTTTGGTACTTTGACTTTGGACACTTTGCACCCCTTTATTTTTGATACTTTGACTTTGGACACTTTGCACCCCTCGTGCAAGGCACGTGATGCAAAAACGTTAATTTTCTAACGTGGTTGACAGCCAGGAGGCTAACTGGGAAAATTAGAAATGTCAGACGGGTTTCTGGGGCAAATCTTATGTGGGGGGGCACTTTGGAATTTGGTGAAAACCTTGGGGGGTAATTCATATTTTGGCCAAAACTTTATTAATTGTTAATCAATCCATGTCCAACAACATAAATCTTTCAAACATTTTCATTCAAACGTATTATTGTAAATAATTCGAGAATACTCCAGATTGCAATTAGGATTACTACGTACTAATAACATTTTCTTTTCTTTTTTAGCTGTCATCATCGGTATTTTAATTACTCATTAAAATTTTGAAAAGTAGTACGTACGTACGTACCCCAAAGTCGAGGCCATAAATTCTTGGGAGACATCGTACCAAGAAGACAATCCATGCTTCGGGTTGCAGAAGACAATTTCAATATTGAAATTAATGGGCTATAAATATCATTATCATGTGGCTACAATTACAAATGCTCTGTCTCAGTTTCCTTTGTGGTGTTGGTAATAAACTAAACAGCCTATCCAATGGCTACAAATTTGTGAAGAAATTGCATGGAAAATCTCTCCAATTTTTTTTTTTTTTAAATCGCATCTTTCTGTCAGTCCAATTAGTATGCTGCCATGCATCATTTACGTGAGTTGATAGAAGTGATACAAATCATACAAAGGTCTTATGAAGCATTGCAAAAAGTCAATGTTTGATATATATATATATATATATATGGGAATATTTAATGGTTATTTTTTTATTTAACCATCAATGGTTACTCTCATTATCAACCATTGGATCAAAAATTAAAGGTTGAGATTTAATGCATTAAATGACTCACATACTTGTATTAATTGTATTTTCCAACTAACCATTAAATCTCAACCTTTAATTTTTGATCCAATGGTTGATAATGAGAGTAATCATTGATGGTTAAATAAAAAAGTAACCATTATATGGGGGAGTATTTAATGGTTACTTTTTTATTTAACCATTAAATGACTCACATACTTGCATTAATTGTATTTTTTAACTAACCATTAAATATTCCCTATATATATATATATATATATATATATATATATTCACATGATTTGTCTGATTTTTGCCTATTTGTTTATTTTCCATTTTTATGTATCAAATTCGTGACTGCATGTAAATTTGTTATCCGTCCTTTAATATTTGGGCCACTCCCAAGTGTTTAATATTCTCTTCATCCAAAAAATTTTTTAAATTTTTTTGTCCTATTTAATAAGTTAAATATTTTAAGAAAATGAAGATTACAATCGAGACATTTAAGAGTAGGAATGGTTAATTAGCTAGTTTTATATGGCCCAGTGGATTGATTGAAATTAGTTAGTACAACATTAAATTAAGCATCGATTGATGATCATTGCCGTAGTTGACAAAAATGACTTTAATCACTTTTAGTCGGTCGTGAAAAAGACTATACTGATTCCAACAATATAATGTTGGCACATTTAATTTTAAGAACCAGCGAATGAATTTGTAGCTTCGCAGCTTAATTTACCCGCAATAGATTTCCATAAGAGAGACCGTGTTTTGAATTGGAAGTGCTTAATTTGCCCTCTCAATTAAAACTCAGTCGTCTTTATATTTATATATATATATATATATATATATAATTGTGACAAGTTTAATCACAAAGATGATCAGTGTCGATTTAATTTTAGGGCAATAATTGCTAGATTATTGATTAGTTCATTTACGATTTAATATTAGTTTATCTTGTTCGAGACGAAACCGGTTTGAACTTGTCTAGGTACGTGGGAGGATTAAAAGGACCACGGACACCTATGTTGACTCAATCAATCAACTCCTAAAGTCAAAACTATCTATTTTTAAGGTAAAAGTGTACCACTAGTCCTTATACATTTAAACTTGAGCAAACTCCACAAATAGTCCCTGTGCTCTACCCCTTTTTCGAGTTTGGTCCTTGAACTTAAATTCGAAAAAATTAAATCCCTGTACTGAAACTTTTTTCGCAATTGGTCCTTCCATCCAACTCCGTTAGTTTTTTTCCGTTAAAATGCGCTCACGTGCCTCTCACGTGACTCTGCTCAGGGGTAAAATTGTCCACACATTTTTTAATGGACAAAAGTATCCATACTATTTTTGTTTTTTAAAACATAATACGAGGGCATTAATGTAATTAGCTAAATTATAACTTTAACTCCCTTTCTTCCCCATTTCCCAACCCCCCTTTCCTTCCATTCCACCATGGCCATACGCCACCACCATTGCCGGTGAACACAAAACCACCATCGTGGCGAACACAAAATTAAACTTGAAGAAAATCCGAATAAATCATCAATTCCTTCCCCAAAACACCATGACGCACCTACATTTTTCTTTTCTTCTTCTTTGCAATTGTCAAGAACAACAATGGAGGTGTAATCACTGCGGTGTACTGCAATTGCCTTTTCTTTTCTTCTTCTTACCTCATCATGAAAAAGATATGTAATTCTAATCCATCACGTGTACTCAAGTCGCAACGGTGTTCAAACAAGGATGTTTTGGGGTGATGATGTGATTACGGTAGACCGTAATCCCCCCAACAAAATCGAGTACACCAGAATGGTTCTCTTCATCTTTGCAATTCCCACTCCACATCTCTCTATAAACACGAACACTCACTAATCAATCAACAATCCAGTTACAAGAGAGAACCCAAAATTTAAACTTCAAACCAAACCCAATTTATTCTCTCTTTCTCTCGAAACCATGTTGTTCGTAGAGTTGTTAGACACCGAGCCGTTGTTTTCGATACGGTCGATTCGAGTGGTTGAGTTTGGTAATATGCATACAAGCCTTGCCTCCACTGTGGTTCACTCCATTATCACAAACCCACATCAAAAATGAAAACCCAGATCGAAATCACTACCCATTCGCTTCAATATCTTCAAAACCAAAATCTATTTACTTTGCATTTCTTATTTTGTTCCGAAAAATTTGAATCTGAGAGTGAGGAGTTGGTCGGAAAGTATGGAGGGAAGATGATCGGACGACATTTGTCGAGGGGAGATTTTACTACTTGGATTTGTGTGTGTGTGTGTGAACTGAGAAGAAAGAGGGAAAAAGGAGAATGGAAAGGTTGAAAAAATCAAAAATTTGGTAATTGGTTCCTGTTCTTTTTATCGTGAGCTGACTATATTACCCCTAATTAAAATCACGTGAGGTGCACGTGTTTATACTTAACGGTAAAAATTTAACGGAAGGACCAACGATGTAATTCACACCACTACAGGGACCAATGGCGTGGAGTAAGGACCAATCCCAAAAAAGGTGTATAGCACAGGGACTATTTGTGTAATTTGCTCTTTAAACTTTATGGATTAGTCCTTGTACAATGCAATTACACGCCAATTATACTCCAACCATTAATGATTTAAAAAAAATCAAAAACAAATACATACAAAAATACGCACTAAAAATTTTGAAAATTCAATGAAGAGGTCCATAATACTGTATCGAGTCTCAAACAACCATCAACCAATTTCAATTTCAAAAAAAAAAAAAAATCTTTCATAATTTCGTCCCAAAATCAAAAATTCCCACCTCAAATTATCACTCATTTACAGTGGTGGTATCTTTTTTTGTTTCCATCTGTACTAGAACAAAAAAATATATATATATATATATTCAATAAAATGAGACATTTACTAAACAAAAGAAAGGGGTATAGTTCCCATGACACTGGCTTTCACCACCACAGAAAATAAAGCCAACCAAAAACGCAAATTTTCAATTTAATCAACCCCGTATTTTATTAGTGTCCTAGCTTTGTGGATTATTTCACCACGGTGAGTAACAAGGAACATGAGAAGAATTAAAGCTATTTAGACAACGTAAGGATCCAGGGAAACTAAACCGCTCCAAATATCCAGGAAAATTAATCACGCAGTCTTTTAAGGGTGTAAATTGTTCGGTTTATGTCAAAACCACGAGCCGAATCGCCTCCTACCGGTTCCAATTTTTCAAAGCGAACCGAACCGCCTTAGGCTCAAAACCGAACCGAACAATTCGATTCGGTTTTATGCTTCAAAGAAATTTATTTTTTGATTAATTATTTTTCCAGAACCATTGAGGAGATATTGAAAAAGAATAAGAAATTTGAGACTAATTTCGCTAAGGTCAAGAGAGATATTACGATGATTGAAAAAAAAAATTGGTTCTATGAGGTGTAAGAAAGAATGTCAGAGGGACAATGGCGGACTAATTGTGAGACGCGACATTGCGTTGAAGTGAGAGAAAAAGAGAGAGTTGGGAGACCAAGATGTGAGATTAATATTTTTACTCTTAGAAATTTTTAGATTCAGTCAACGATTCAAAATTTTCAAGACAAATCAAATAACTATTAATAACACGAATTATATATATATATATATATATATAACGGTTTAGTTTGATTCTGTTTTACCCCTAAAATCACAAATCGAACTGAACCGGCCGGTTTATAAAATTTTCAAACTGTGACCGAATCACCCCAGTCTAAAACTGAACCAAATCGCTCAATTCGGTTTCGCGGTTCGACGGTTCAAATTTACACCCCTACAGGCTTCACCCAAATAGCAATGCTTATATGATCTGTAACTAAGATGGTCATGCCCAGCTAACTTATAATTTGTGTGTTCGATAAGCTGTTACAAGTAACCCAAATTTTGAAGTTTACACTACTAGAAAAATGCAAATTAGCGACGGAATTAATAGCGATAGAATCTTCCGTCGCTAATTAGCGACGAAAAATCAAAATCAGCGACGGAAATCATATCTAAAGCAGTGGCTTTTAAATTAGACACAGAAATAATTCTGTCACTAAATTAAGGAATATTCGAAGAATATTCTCATTTTCCGTCACTCAAAAGCGCGGCAAAAATGCGGGAATATTAGAGACGGAGCTTCCGTCGCCGCTAATTAAAGACGGAACTTTCGTGTCTAATGACAGTCGCTAATTAGCGACGGAGCTTTCGTCACTAATAATAATAAATTTCACCCAAGTCAACCGCCCTTTTCCCCTTCCCCATTCCTCCCCTTCTCCCAAAAACGCGTTCACTCTCACTATCTTTCCCTCTCCTTTATCTCAAACCGACTACTCTCTCTCTCTCTCTCTCTCTCTCTCTCTCTCTCTCTCTCTCTCTCTCTCTCTCTCTCTCTCTATAACCATTACCGCGGCTGCCACCACCGTGCTTTCACCGCCTTGCTTCCACTGCCGTGGAACCACCCGCGCCCACCGCCTCCCCTCCGCCCACCACCTAGCACGGTAAATCCCTAAACTATTTTTTAGTTTAATTGTTTTAATTTTTTGTTTATTTATTTATTTATTGTATTTTTTTGTAACTTGTAAATCTAGCTACTGCCACCACCACCGCCGCCATAGCCCCTGCCTCTGCATTTGGTTTTTGAACAATATTCAGGTATTTTTTTAATTAATCTGTATTATGCATATATATTTTAAATGATTTATTTGTAAATAATTTGTATTAATATTGTATATATTTTTGTGTACGAAATAATTTGTATTATTTGCAAATAATTTTTATTATTTGTAAATAATCTGTATTAAATAATATGTTTTTGATTTATTTGTATATAAATTTTATTAAATAATCTGTATTATTTGTAATTTTTGTATATACATTTTTTTGCTATTTTTGTCGTAATTAATATGTTTTAATTTCTAGAAACTTTTGTTAGGTCCAAGGTTGCTCTATATAGGCTAGAAGGGGGGGTTGAATAGCCTATGTCCAATTTTTGAAATTGATTCAAAAATCTTACTTCACTAGGGATTTAAAAAATTTTGCAGGCGGAAGTCTTGTGAAGCACAGACAAGTTGAGAATGGCCGATCTTGGCAGACAAGATCGCTTCTTAACAGATTGGAAATCTGGAAATTTAAAGCAACACAATCAAATCACAATCACACTAAGAGAGACAGAGTATTTAATATGGTTCACACTTATAAATAAGTGCTACGTCCACAACCAAAGTGGTCAACTTTGGATTTGAAAATCGTGTACTAAGTTTTTCCACTAGATATTTTACAAACTAAATCTCTAATGGATTGTGTACAAAAATTTTGTTGACCAAGTGTTTGTGTGGGAGAATTGATATCTATAAGATACAATTCTAGTGAGCTATGAAAAGCTAGGTGTTGCAATCAATGAAGAGCTTTAATGGACTAGAAGTCTAAGTATGAAGCTCTTCAATGTATGTATACGATAGGACGTTTAAGCTTTAATGTACTTGAAGAAGATGAAGAAGATTCGAGTTGTAGTTGTTGAAGTGTGTTAAATGCAGCAATGGAGTCTCCTTTTATATGCAGGAGGAAGCTTGGAGCCGTTGGTGATCTACTAATTTGAATTTAAGAGCAATTAATGCTCTAATCAGTTGTTGACTCGATAGGTCAGCCTGCGATCTGTCTCTCGACACTTTGCTAAAAATAGGCGGTCTGCTTGCGGGAGGAATGTCCTTTTTCGAGTGTATGCCAAGAATGGAAACCTTCATTGAATGTGATTTGCAGTTAACGTTGCATCGAAGTCAATGAAAGTCTCAAATCGGGACATGTCTTGGCGGTTCTCTTATCGGACGTTCTTGAGGTTCTTCAACATTGCCGATGAAGTTTGGCCGATATGAGCTTGTCCGATATTCAAACGAAAGACTGCGATGCATTGTTTGCCTATTGTGCAGGACGTCCGATGTCCTATAGGCTATCTTCTTCAAGGCTACTTACAAATTTGCAACCCTAAACTATTCAAGCTATGCCTAAGTACAAGTTGCCACTCTAATGTACACGCAGCCCATTAGTCACCTTGACTTAGACTTAGGTTATGGATTCAAGCAAATCTAGGCTAATATGCAACAATCTCCTCCTATTTGCTTGAGTCCATGACCCTACGAATACAATATCACCGACCATGTTCAAGTCTAGTAATAACATGCTTGTAAGATTGATATATTAAATAAGCATGCCCTAGATGAACTTACATAAAGGTCATTGTATTCAAGAATTACAAAGTGTTTACAAACAGAAATTAAGCATCGACACTTGTAATTAGACTGAATTTAAAGACATGCGAAAGGCGAATAGGCAATATAGGACATGTCTTTAAACCGGTGGTTTAAATTTCATGCACACATAATAAGCAGATCATAGTAAAGCATGAAAGTTTTAAAACATAGACATTGTTAATTAAACAAGTTGTTTAATTACAAAGTTTAGCAAAAAGATTATACAAAATATTATCGGTGGTTCGAGAAGATGACCGAGATGATGCACGACCTTTGCCTTTGCACGATGAAGATTGCCCATAGCTTCGATGCCCATTTAGAGTCAACGCCTTAAGTCTTGCAATTTCTTCGTTTTGCTAGCTCTTCTTTAGTGTCGCCAATTCGAGGAGAGCTCTTTGTTCTTCGCTGAGCGAGCATTATGCTCAATGAGCTTGGTCCGATCATTGTTGAGTCGGCCATCTCCTCCTTCATGGACGCAAGCGAGGCATCAATAAAGCCGAGGCGGTTCTCGTTGTGCGCTCTTGCGATAGTAAGCCAAGTGCTTGGTCGTGAGATTACGCGTCGCTCGCACGGAGGAATGAACAGAGCGATTTGCCTGGCGTTGGGAGTGAAGCACAAGCTTGTAGCCAGCTTCAACCATGTCGACGACCGCATCATCTTAGTGGCGAGGTTGTCCCGCTTGGTTTCGAAGATGGCAGAGGTCTTGGATGAAGAGAGATCCCGGCAAGGGCGGCTTGGCTTGCAGAGATGGATCGTAGGCAGCATCAAAGCGGCCTTTGCACCTTTGAAATTTCCATCACTTGAGTCATGCAACACATGGGTGATGTGAGACGATCTGCAGATAGTTGGTGCGGGGCCTTGGTCGTCAACAGAGATGACCTCAAAATCCTTCAAAAATTTATGGACTCGGCGGGATAGGTATCAGACGAGTCAGGATGACTCGCTGGAGGAGAAGATGGGCCTGCTGAGGGGGAAGGATGGCTGGTGGCTTGGGTAGGTGAGGGTGGAGGATGGCTGGTTGGAGACAGGGATTGGCTAGAGGATGAGGGAGAATGGATGGTGGAGGAAATATCAATAGAGGGAGGAAGGCTAGGGAAGACGCGAGGAACAGGAAGAGCCTTTCTATGTAGATGACATATGAAAGGGGTGAATGAAGGGGGGAGAAAAGAAAGGGGAAAGGCTAGGAGAAAGGAAGAGAATAGGGATGAGAGGGTTGAAGCCAAGGTAAGTGGTGACTACATCAATGAAGGTGTAGACCACGGGGTGAAAAAGGATGGAAGGATGGCCGATAATGGTGAAGGCGGGGGTTTAGGCGAGAGAGGAAGGGGAGATGTCCGATTTGGTGGGAAGGGGAAGGCCTAGGTCCTTATGGATTGCAACCCATTGGTTGAAGATCATAAGATCTTGAACCGTGAGTTGTGGGAGAAAAAGAGTTGTGACCAGGGAGGAAGAGGGTCATAGTAGGCACCCCATTGAAAGATGATTTCACCCGCACATAGGCCGAGTGGAAATCTCTTGGGGTAGTCAAGGGTGGCTAAGAAAGGGTCGGTGTCGGCATGGTTGGGTTTAGGCTGCTGTCTCGAAGGACAGCAGCTGCACCTCGGGGTGTAGGTTGGTATAGGGGTTGGTTTTGAGGCGTTTGGGAGTAGGCGGGTCGAAGAGGGAGAGATAGGTCGTTTGGAGGATGGTGGTTGAGAAGAGGTGGCGGTGAAATAGATGGCTCTTGTGTGGTGGTTGTTTGGATGGGAGCAGATGGAGGAGGTGAGGAAGGTGAGGTGGTAGTGGTAGTAGGCATAGGTGGTGAAGGTGGAGGAGAAGTGGTTTCATCGGCGGTTCACAAAATGTACCCTCTTCTTTGCACTCTTTTAAAACGTTTGCCATGCTTGGACTTAGTAGGAGTGGAAGAGGCGAAGTGGTGGAGATGATTCGGAGGAAGCTGTGGAGGAACAGTGATGGAGAAGCAGTGGTGTGGAGACGGCCGGTGCGGACACAGGTGTGGATGAGACCTTAGGAAGGCCAAATGATTCGTCCGTGGGTAGGAGGGTTTGTTTGGTTTGGGTTTGGAGGAATGGGAGGTAGGTTTAGAGGGTTTGGAGAGGTCAGTGGTTGGAAGGTTGATGGGTCCTTCTCAACGCCTTTAGAGCGAGTTTCTGGTTGTTTGAGTTTTGAGAGAGGAGAGTGTTTAGGCTTTTGGTAGGAGGCTCGGCAGGCTCATATGGGTCATGATCTAGCTGCGAGGTCAAAATGTTCGAGGCTCACCCCAATGGGTGTAGGCTCCTCCTCCTCGGCGGGTAACCCGGTGTAGGTGACCTTCCTCTTACCCTTCGGCTTGGGTAGAGGGCCACCGCAGAGAGCAGCAGAAGACCAGACAGAAGCAGCAGCAGCAGCCTCGGCCGCGTTGGTTGTCCTTTGGCCATATCATCCCGATATCGGGTGATGTTGTTGGCCGTGAAGACGTAGGTGTTGGACACCTTGATGAGGTCGTCGAAGCGACCAGCTCATCAATCTCCTCATATCGTCGGAGGATGACATTGATAACCCTTACAAAGGGCCTCTTCATGGACGGGTGAGCTTGGACTTCAAAGAACGCCTGGGACGCATTGAAAAGATGATCTTTGCCCGGTTGAGTTGCTTGCGAAGGACCACACCTTGGTCCACATCACCGTTGGGAGGTGAAGATGTCCCTCGAGCCATTTTTGAATAAGATGCTCTTGTCGAGCGGATGGGCGATATGATAGGGGTTTTACGGGAAGAGGTTCCTGGACATCTCGGAACCTCTCGGTTGGGCGATCCCCTCATCATTTCCCAAGCAAGTGCCGATTCGGCATCGGTCAAGTCCAATTTGCCTTCAACAGCGGTCAAGGATTTCTCCAACATCCTTGTAGGTCAACTTGATGTAGTGGCCTCGATGTAGCCCTTGATATAGCTTAAGTTGACCGGCTCGAGGCATTAGCCGGAGGAGGCGAATCATCCTTGTATAGAATTCCTCGGCTAGATAGTTCTTTGTAGTGGGTGTCGTTGAGTTGGAACAGGGGAGAAGGCCACACTCGGCTAAATCTTTTAGTAGGGCATCACCAGCGGATGTGCTAATGATGGAGTCTCGGTCATGGTCATCCCGGATGATAGTTTGACACAGGAAGGATCCTGAGGAGCTCGGCGGCAATGCAGCCCTGGTTGGCTTTGCGAGGCGGAAGATGAAGTGGTGGCAGCAGCCTTTGAGGATTTAGACTTTCCCTACATAATCGGCAGATGTGAGAACAGCATATATAGAAATCGGCAGATATGCAAGAATCGCAGATAATCAAGAAATCGCAGATATTAACATAAACAAGTCTGTTCGATCAAAACCCAAAATATAGACAAATTGAACCAAAATATAAGAACAGTTCATCATCTCGGGTTTTCAAATATCTACCGAGTTTGTCGATTCAAGCAAACAAACTGATATAAACTGAAAACATAGTACCACAGGAATCTCTACAACACATTTTACACCCAAATGCATGATTCAAGCAACAATCGCAATATACCATAGTTCATCAATGGTGGACAGTTTTTAAAACCTTAAATTAGGTCAAAACAAGATCCTAAACCTGGATTTAAATGACTCAAGAAGGTGTAGAAATCCTTACCATTGATGATTTTAAGTATAGAGACTTGAGATTTTGGAGGTTTGAGACGATTTGAGCTGGATTACAGAATGGAAGCTTGAAAGGTTTTTGAAAGTTGAAAATGGCGGTTGTTGAGAGTTGTGAAGAGTCACTGTACACTTTGCCCTTTTATACTTCTGACAGGCTAATAAATGACATTTGATAAAATTTGAAGTCCGCATTTATTACCTGATGAGTCACTGTACGTATGGCGCGCTTAAGTCTGCTTATTTCATCAAGGTCCGCCTATTTTATCAAAGTCTGCCTATTTTATCAAAGTCTGCCTATTTAATAGAGGACTGCCGATATGAATATAGATCTGCCTAGTTTATAAAATGACTTAAGGAATTTGCAAGAAAGGTTAAGGATTGAGGTCAAGCATACCAAGCTCTCCTCTTAAATATGCAAACCTGGTTGAATCAAGTGGTTTTGTGAAGATGTCTGCTACCTGATTCTCTGTAGGCACATATTGCATGCTGATGTTACCTTTTTCAACATGATCTTTAAGAAAGTGATATCTCACATCAATGTGCTTTGTTTTGGAGTGCATGACAGGATTTTGAGAGATGAAATTGCGATGTGTTGTCACACATTATAGGACAATCATCGTTTTGATCTCATAGTCCACTAGTTTTGTTTGATCCACGCAATTGTGAGGCACTACCCAGCCTATGTATTCGCTTCGATTGTTGAAGTTGAAACAGAGGTTTGCTTCTTCGGCCCATGAGACAAGTCTATTTCCTAAGAATTGACATGTCCCACTTGTGCTTTCCTGTCAACCTTACATGCAGCAAAATCAGCATCGAATAGCCTATAAGATTAAAAGATGAATCTCTAGGATACCGATTCCCAAATTGGGAGTATCTATCGATATCGATGATTCTTTGATTGCTTGTAGGTGAGACTCCTTTGGATCGCTTGAAACCTAGCACAAACACAAACGGCAAACATGATATCGGGCCTACTAGCGGTTAAGTATAAAAGTGAACCAATCATGCCTCAGAGAGTCATGTCCACTTTCTTGCCCTTCTCATCTTTGTCAAGATGGCGTTAGTAGCCATAGGAGTCTGAAGTCGTTTGCATTCTCAAGACCAAATTTCTTGATAACATCCTTTGCATATTTGGCTTGATTGATGAAGATACCATTTGAACTTTGTTGAATTTGAAGACCAAGGAAAAATTGAGCTCTCCCATCATGCTCATCTCAAATTTACTCGCATAAGCTTTTCAAACCTTTTGCAAAGATTTTCATTAGTAGAACCAAAGATAATATCATCAACATATATTTGAACAAGTAAGGAATGACCTTTATGCTTCATAATGAAAAGAGTAGTGTCAATTTGACCTCTTACAAAGCCTTGAGATATCAAGAACTTTGAAAGGGTCTCATACCGTGCTCTTGGAGCTTGTTTAAGTCCATAAAGGGCTTTCCTCGGCTTGTAGACATCTTCTCTCCTTGAGCAGTCTATGAACCCGGTGGTTGCTCAACATAGACTTCTTCTTGAAGTTCTCCATTCGAAATGCACTCTTTACATCCATTTGATAAACTTTGAAGTCTTTGTAAGAGGCATAGGCCAAGAATAATCGATAGCCTCTAATCTTGCAACAGAGCAAATGTCTCATCATAGTCAATACCCTCCTCCCGTCCGTATCCTTGGGCTACCGCCTTGCCTTGTTTCTTGTAATATTGCCGTTTTCATCCATTTTGTTTCTGAAAACCCACTTTGTGCCAATAACTGCTTGTCCTTTGGGCCTAGGGACTAGTGACCAGACTTGGCATCTGTCAAATTGGTTTAGCTCTTCTTGCATAGCTTCCACCCACTTGGATCTTCCGAGCTTCATCAATCTTTTGGGTTCAATGTTAGATACAAATGCGGTAGAATACATGCATTCATTCCTGAAGCTTGTCTAGTTTGAACACCGGCATTAAGATCTCCAATGATTTGAGTGATAGGATGATCTTTTACTTCCCTAACTTCGCAGTTGAACTTGTCCTATTGCATCGGCAGAGTTGGATTCTTGAGAAGTAGAAGTAACTGAAGCTTGGTTTTCTAAAGGGTAGGTTAATTCCAAGGTAGGTTGTATGACTTCTGGTGTGGAAGGCAAAGGGGATTCAGGGTTTTCAGAGTGTTCATTTGATGGTTCGTTTGAGGATTCTAACAGTTGACTCTTGGAAGATCTTGTGAAGAAGGAGGATCGCAGATCGGGACTTGGTCGTTTGCACTGCCTCATATTCATCGAATCATTAGTAACCTTAGGAGCCAAATGTGGCCCAATGAAATCAAATTCATCAAAAGAAACATGTACAGATTCAACAACTTTAAGTGAAGTTTTATTGTAAACTCGTATGCTTTTGAAAACTTGGCATATCCGAAAAATTCCTTCATCACTTTTGGATTCAAACTTACCTCTATGTTCTCTACCATTGTAAAGAACATAGCATTTACAACCAAATATTTTAAAGAATCCAATGTTGGGAGTTTCGCCTCTCCATATTTCATATGGAGTTTTGTTATGAAATTTATTTATGATGGACTGTTTTGTGTGAAGCAGCGGTGTTCACGCCTTCGCCCGAAATACATAGGCGGTTTGGCTTCAGAATCATTGTCTTTCTGCTTCAATGAGAGTTCTGTTCTTCCTTTCAGAACTCCATTTTGTTGAGGTGTGCCAACCGCAGAGAAATTGTGACCAATTCCATGGTCATCACAATATTTGGCTACACCATTGTTCTTGAACTCGTTCCATTGTCCGATCGACATCGAGATATCATCCACGAGTCCGTAGTCTTCGAAGAGTTCGAATGATGTCATATGCTTCATCTTTGGAGGACATCATTTCTACCCAAGTAAATCTTGAGTAATCATCAACTACCACAAGAGTATACTTGCGCCACCAAGACTTGTAGTAGTTACAGTCCAAACAGATCCATGTGCAAGAGCCAGAGGTGCAGTTGTTGATAGGCAAGGCTTGCTTTTGAAGGAAGATTTATGTAGTTTGCCCAGTTGACATGCTCGCGAGACCGTGTGATTCAGTGATATTTTAGGCAAACCGACAACTAGATTGTCTTTTGATAGCTTCTCCAGTATTTGAAATTGAGATGACTAAGCCTTTTGTGCCACAACCACTGTTGTCGTTGATGACCTAGCAACCAAGCAAAGATTTGATTTTCTTCCAACAAAGATTTAGGTCAACAAAGATAGACATTCCCTTTTCGAATCCGTCAGATAGTTGAACATGTCTCATTGTCCTTTATGAGACATTGACTAGAGGAAAACCGACATGTTAGCCCTTTATCACGAATTGTGATATGCTTAGCGATTGTGCTTTAAACCTTCAACTAGAGAGACTTTGTTGATGGAGAGATTGCCTCGATTATACTTCCATAACCAATGGTCTTCCCTTTTGAGTTATCTCCAAATATGACTGAGGGACCCTTTGCTTCAACAATGCTTGAGAGAAGATTTGGATCACCAGTCATATGCTTTGAGCATCCACTGTCTAGATACCATAGATCTTTCTCTTCTTCATTGACAGCCATGAAGCATTCCTGAAATATAGACATTTAAGAATATGGTCCCCTTTTATTTTTGGGTCCTCAAGGTTAGCAACCTTTTGGGATCCACACCTGTTTAACCTTTGGAGGAGTAAATCCTCTAGATTTAGGTGTGAATCTCAGAAGGCATTCATGAATCTCATGACCATGGCATTTACAGAAAGAGCATTTGTGAAATCCTTCAACATGAGTAATGATTTCTTTTGAGGCTTCTTAATATCGCAGCCTTTGGAATGATCTTTCTGCTGATAATTGGCCTATAGGACTTAGGCTGATAATGCCTTTTCTTGTTGATGTTAGGTTTACCATAGATAGACCTCTTATCAACAGATTTTGTATTTACAGGCACATGTCCTTTAAACCTTTTATCTGCAGAATTCACTTCTTTTACCCTTTTATAGGCAGTGTTGGAATCAGCAGTCTTGCCTTTGACAAATTTAATAGGTTTGAGCTGAGAATTCCTAGACTTGCTATTAGTCATCCCTGTTTTCTTAGGGTGACTAATGGCGTTTTAGTTGCTCGACTCACTATTAGCAGAGTCATTGCGGTGCTTTCTTTTGGACTTGTCTTTTGTGTCCTTGGGATAAACAAAAGGAACTTTGTTAAAGCCAAGTCCTTGCCTTTGGGAGACTCGCTGGTCATAAGAAACTTCTACGACCAATTCTTCAAAGAATTGCTTCGATGTCTCATCCTTTTGAGAACTAGAAGAACTACCTACTTTGAACTCACTTTGGAAACCAATGCCGCTTTGTCATCTAAAGTTTTCTCGGTTTGAGAGAATGGCATCAAAGTTTCCTTTAGAGTTATTCCAAGTATTGACAACCTTTTGAAGGTCATCTTTCTCTAATTTATCTTCTTGATGTGTTCAAGTAGAAATCCACTTTTTCGGTCAAAGCTTTGTTCTCTTTTTGCAATTTGATACTTTCACTTGTGTCTATCAAGATCTTTGATCTTAGACATCAAGGTTGATTTCTCGAGACGCCTAGTTCATGCTTCTTGGCTAATTTCACATAGGCAGCTTTGAATTTTGAAAATTCTTCCAAAGATGTCTTTGTTAGCTTTGATGAGCTCTCCTTTGAAGGTTCATTAAGCTCATCATCATCATCACTGTCATCTTGTTGAAATGGTAATGACCTCACCGAATCATGTGGTGACTCCCGGCCATAAGGCATATGTTGGCTTCTTCAAAGAAAGTCACAAGAGTCATCCTCATCGTGTTGTCACACCATGTAGGCAGATTGCTTTCATCAATGTCTTCACCACCATCCCTTTTTGTTTTTGAAATTTAGTTTCGGACGTTTCTTATAAAATTCATATTTTGGCTTAGGACATTTAGAGGCAAAATGGCCTGGTTTCCTACATTAAAACAAACTAGCTCATTATCCTTTTGATGGTCTCGATTTATAAGGAGAGAATGTTTTGGTTGAGTAGTTGTTTTATAAGGAACGGCAGCTTGTGAGAAGACCGCCTATGTGATGATGGTTTATTAAACCTTTTGAAACGTTGATATTTCTTTACAAACATAGCAAAGGCTTCGTCGAAAGAATATCATCATCTTCA
The DNA here is from genome assembly GCA_016624345.1 of Platycodon grandiflorus. Lineage (NCBI taxonomy): Eukaryota > Viridiplantae > Streptophyta > Magnoliopsida > Asterales > Campanulaceae > Platycodon > Platycodon grandiflorus. Next base: position 6,643,357 of record CM028365.1, read on the forward strand.
CCGGAAGTAGAAGGTGTTTCATCGGTTTTGAACAGAAGGTTCAGACATGGTGGTAAGGACAAGTTTTTAAAACTCTTTTCCATTTCTTGAGCTTGTTGGATCTCAAGCTCATAAACCGAAAGACTAGCATAAAGGTTTCTAAGAGTCAATTTGTTTAAATCTTTTGACTCTTTCATGGCAGTGATTTTAACATGCCATAGACTGCCTAGTGCATTTAGAAATCTCATGTTTATTTCTTTCTTTTCATACTTCTTTCCTAATGAATAGCAAGAGTTGACTACCTCATAGAATCATAGGCACTTCAGAGACTCTTTGGGATCCTTTTGAAGGAGTCAAACTTCGGATGCAGTATATAATTTGTTGTTCTTTGTCTCGCCATCACCTTCAAGATATTCAAGGATGGCTTCCCACATCTCCTTTGCTGTGTCCAAGTTGATAATCTGCTGATAAGTGCTTATATCAACACAGCTGGTAATGATGTTGATGGCCTTTCCATCCGAGCATCATTCTTTCGTCTTCATCATCCCACTCTTCTTCGGCTTTGGTACTTCAGTGCAGCGCTTGGATCTACCGCGGCCTGTATTAGGCTTCATTGGAATTCGGGTCCATCGTGACACATTTCCACAAACGTTTATCAATTGAGTTCATATGTCTTTTAACTTTATCTTTCCAGATGTCAAAGTGAACTTCATCCAAGACAGGACAATGGTTCACGTTTGAGGTTTCCAACATTTGGTGAGCAGCCATGATCTTTAATCTCTCAAGAGGTTAATCTCGGAAAAACTAGTTTTCAAAGAGTTAAGCTTTGATACCAATTGTTAGGTCCAAGGTTGCTCTATATAGGCTAGAAGGGGGGGTTGAATAGCCTATGTCCAATTTTTGAAATTGATTCAAAAATCTTACTTCACTAGGGATTTAAAAATTTTTGGCGGAAGTCTTGTGAAGCAGGACAAGTTGAGAATGGCCGATCTTGGCAGACAAGATCGCAGCTTCTAAGATTGGAAATGGAAATTTAAAGCAACACAATCAAATCACAATCACACTAAGAGAGACAGAATATTTAATATGGTTCACACTTATAAATAAGTGCTACGTCCACAACCAAAGTGGTCAACTTTGGATTTGAAAATCGTGTACTAAGTTTTTCCACTAGATATTTTACAAACTAAATCTCTAATGGATTGTGTACAAAAATTTTGTTGACCAAGTGTTTGTGTGGGAGAATTGATATCTATAAGATACAATTCTAGTGAGCTATGAAAAGCTAGGTGTTGCAATCAATGAAGAGCTTTAATGGACTAGAAGTCTAAGTATGAAGCTCTTCAATGTATGTATACAGATAGGACGTTTAAGCTTTAATGTACTTGAAGAAGATGAAGAAGATTCAGAGTTGTAGTTGTTGAAGTGTGTTAAATGCAGCAATGGAGTCTCCTTTTATATGCAGGAGGAAGCTTGGAGCCGTTGGTGATCTACTAATTTGAATTTAAGAGCAATTAATGCTCTAATCGGTTGTTGACTCGATAGGCGTCTGCAGCTCAGATCGTCTCCGACACTTTGCTAAAAATAGGCGGTCCGTGCTTGCGGGAGGAATGTCCTTTTCGAGTGTATGCCAAGAATGGAAACCTTCATTGAATGTGATTTGCAGGTTAACGTTGCATCGAAGTCAATGAAAGTCTCAAATCAGGACATGTCTTCGGCAGTTCTCTTATCAGACGTTCTTGAGGTTCTTCAACATTGCTGATGAAGTTTGGCCGATATGAGCTTGTCCGATATTCAAACGAAAGACTGCTGATGCATTGTTTGCCTATTGTGCAGAGGACGTCCGATGTCCTATAGGCTATCTTCTTCAAGGCTACTTACAAATTTGCAACCCTAAACTATTCAAGCTATGCCTAAGTACAAGTTGCCACTCTAACAGACACGCAGGCCCATTAGTCACCTTGACTTAGACTTAGGTTATGGATTCAAGCAAATCTAGGCTAATATGCAACAACTTTATGTAATTAATAGTCTTTTTTTAATCTTTTTCAAACTTTTTGTAAATAATCTGAATTTAGTGTATGTACTGTGTGTATGGGATTTGGATTATCACTAATTAGATGAATTTTGATGAACTTTTAATTTGCATGTTATTTTATGTTACTTGCATAAAATTTTATATTTTAAAGGATTTAGTTGGGATATTTATGCTATTTTTATGTTAGTTATGATTTAGTTGGAGGGTTAAGCGTAAACACTTAGAATCTATAGGGGGTGTTAGTATATATTTTCAATGTTTATTCAGTTTATTGTTCTATATATGTTAAAAGTAGTTGGGAAGCCATGTTGATGCTATGCAATTCATGTTTATTGTTCTATATATGATGGTACTTCTGTAAACACTTATAATCTATACTTCTATTTTATTTCTTTGAAATATAAAAAACTAATAGTAATACATACTGATTGTAGATGCGTGCACATGGTGATCATGTGCAATTCCATGATGTGTTTGTGAGTACGCACATCTGGCAGGATTGGTCCGGTCAGTGGATTGATCCCCGGGCAGAGGCTGCGTATGTAGGTATTAAAATTATTGTTTACTATTATATAGATATGACGGTATTTTAATATTTGTTTTTTTTTTTAATAACAAGTTGAATACGAGAGACGTATGAGGAACGAGCCTAACAGGAACGAGTGGAACAAAGAATTATGGGAGGAGATCACCTCTCAAGGACGGGCGAAGAGAGGCAATAGGGTTTACGGGATGAGCGTCCACGGGGGATTCTCGAACGTGCCATCCATGGCTTCACGTGCTTTTGGATTAACAGCACAAAGTTCGTCCCAGCCAACCGTTGAACAATAGCACCTTGCAAGGTTGGAGACCGAACTCACTTCAACCCAACAGACCCTCACTGAAACCCAACAGACCGTGGCCCAAATACAGGCTGCCATGGAACGATTTTTTCAAAGCCAATCTCGTTCGTCTTGTCAACCATCTCCTGATCATAACCAAACTCATACCTTATTTGATGACTAAACATTTTTAATTTATGTAGTTTAAATATTTTTAATTTATGTAGTTTAAATAGTTTTAATTTATGTAAATAATTTTGTAATTATTTTGTGGTGTATTTTATTATTTGGAGAGTTTTTATCAATATTATCTGTTGAAATCAGGTACAAAAAAATGAAAAATATAATTTTTAAAATTTTTTTTATTATTTTTTATTTTAGCGATGGAAAATTCCGTTTCTAAAACGTCCGTCGCTAATTTCTGTGCCCCTGTTTCCGTCGCTAATTCTGTCACTAATTAGTGACAGGATATTCCGTGGCAAATATTTCGTCGCTAATTAAAGACGAAATTTAGACACGGAATACTCCATCACTTAGCGACGGTTACAATTAGTGACGGAATAGAAACCGTATCTATTTTCTGTCGCTAATTTAGCGACAGTAACAAAAACCGTCGCTAAGTTTCGACGGAATTACCTTCGTCTATAATTTTCGACCATTTTTTTCCAACCGACTTCCACCGCTAATATGAATTTAGCGACGGAAACCCTGATTTAACGACAGAAATTTCCGTCGCTAATACACCTTTTTCCAGTAGTGTTAATTTGATTACAATCCCTTCCCACGCCTCCTCAGGACATTAAAAAAAAATAAAAATAAAATACACTGATTACGATAAGAACCACAATCTATACAACTTGATTGATTATGGGTAATACTTTAGGTACAAAGAAGTCACAAAAATTTGATCTAAAAAATCTTGTGTCAGTTTTTGATTGATTTTTTTCATTAGTTACTGGCGGGCGCGTAAACTATTCAACCAATTAATAACCGCCAACAAAAATTTTCTAGAAAAAAAATTGTGACCTTTTTTTGTGCTCATAGCATTTCTCCCATTGATTATATCAAGTAGCTATCTCAAATAACATCAATTTGGAAAAAATCAGTCCCCTACAAAATAATACTTCATCCGTCCCAGATAAATGTTCCTAATTAATAAAGCGCAGAAATTAAAAAACGTAATTAATGATGTGCTGTAAAATGTGTTTTGACAATAATACCCATGAACATTAATTGAGTTCAATTATTCTAAATAATTGGGTTTCTTTAGGATGTATTATATTTAAATGAAGCTTTAAGGATATATTAGAAAGAATGATAAATAATAGGTAGATCAAAAGTCTATAAGAACATTAGTTGTCCAAAAATAGAAAGTAGGAACATTTATCAGGGACGAAGGGAGTAACAATTGAACAAAAATTATTAGGATGCGTTTGGTTCCAGATTTAACAGTTTGATTTTTTTATTTATTATTTTTTTATGGACTTGAAGAGCGAAATAAAGCTGGTGAAATCAAATTGAGAAATTTTAAAACCACATGGGAATTTTACTTTTTTCGTCAATGATCACAAAAAAAAAAAAAAATTTCAAAATCTAAAATCATACTTTTAAAACACGAACTCTACATCTCAATTTTACTTTTTTCATCAATGATTGCAAAAATAAAATTCTAAAATCAAACTTTTAAAATACGAAGACAAACAAATCTTAAAATCATGCAAGAAGAAACTTACACTTAAAATCCTTTACTTAGTGAACCTTTTTGAAAATTAACCGTTTACATCAATTAAGCTCAAGTAACCAAAATACGTCCATAGGGTTCACCTCCAATTCTGTACAGAATAGAGAAACACATATGCAACCAAATTCTGCACCTAGGAGTGAATTTGTATTAAACTGCGTTACTTGAGATTTGAGCTTTGATGCTGCTCAGAATCACCTAAGAACAGAAATAATGATGGTCACTGAGCCAGGGCGTTCCCGACAAAACCCCTCCGGTGCAAAAGTGAGATGGCGTATGAGGGAGAAAATGCCAAAAGGAGGGAATGTAGGTGTGATTTAGTCCGTACCTTTTGATATCAGGCTCTCCTCTATTTATACAGCAACCAGTTAGGAGTTTGTTAGGTTTGCGTAAGAAATGTACCCAAACATCTTTCTAGAAGCAAGTGGCTTTTAAGCTGACGTGACCATTTTGTTGTGATCCAGCTGGTGGGAATGATTGGTTTAGCTAGTAAGGTGGTTACTCGACCAGATAAGAGGTTCCTGTGTCGAGTACTTAGATCGAGCCCCCAGTCTTTAAGTTGTCGTGGTGTAAAGACCTTTTTGCCCTTGCATGCAATTTTGGGTATTTTAATGATAAAATGTATCTGAAACTAGGCTCCAATTCTGTGCACTCTTAACAAACAATGAAACAATAGGGCCCCACAACACATCATTAACCCTCATGAGCTATACATTTAATGGGATAAGATCTTCTATTCTAAAAAAGTGTTTCATTTCTTATTCCAATCATCAGATAATCGCCGCAAGTGCATCAAAAATCGAGGAGTAAATAGAAAATGGAACATCTTTTTGCAATAAAGGATATGCTACTAATATGATAAAGCGGACTCAAATCTTCTATCTCACTCCCTGTCCCATTGAATCCTAGCCTAACGTGTATCCTTGTAAAAATTGCAAAAGAATGCCGGTTTAAATAACAAGTACACTTGTAAAGCTAGGATTCAATGGAAAAGGGAATGTGACAAGGAGTGAAATAGAAAATTTGAAGCAAATACTACATTTTAATCAATAGTTGCCAATCACAGGTATATAATAATTGATAGTGTTAAATTATGTCTCAAATTTTAATAGGAATCCTTTACTAAGCTGGAAGCCTTGTTCGTGCGGCATTCGACAATGTGCTTGGCCAAGTAAATAAGTCTTCTAAGTGCACTATTGATTATGAGTGCTAAAGATCTATTATAAAAAGGGATCAATCCCTTTGTTCATCAACGCCAAAAGATAGAGCACACCAGCCGAGAGGTGTGAGACACAATTGAAGGGACGGACGAAGAACACGGTAGTCGAGGGTCTCGAGGTCTTGGCGGTATTAGACAAAATAGTGCGTGGCTATTTTAGGCTGCGAGAGGTGTGGTACTCTGTGGGGTCGTGTCAATCCTTGTAACCTTAGTCCTAGGTAGGGTGAGTACATTGAAAACTCTCTATTGTAATTCCTCATCGTTTATAGTGAATTTGTTGCTTGCCTTTGAGTGAATTAAACCATGTAAATCCTCTGTTCCCCTTTTTTTTATTCCGTTATATTTTTTATTTTTTTTGCCATTATTTCTTCCAATACTTGGTACTTTTATTTTCAACCGATTCGCTTCCACATTGAAGATAGAAACTTGAAATTCTTAATTTAAAAATATCCTCATTTTTATAACAAACTGGTGATAGTCAAAATTATGAATCAAGAGGTTGGAGTTTTGAATGAGGGACGTTAGAAATTCTACGCAATTTCAATTGGAAAAATTTAACGCAAGTAATGACTTTAACTTGTGGCAAGTTAAAGTTAGGGATGTACATGTTGATCCAAGAAGATCAAGAGATTGCTTTGGAAAGAAAGGAAGCAAAACCCAACGATATGAAGGATGAGGTATGGATGAGAATTGATCAAAAGACGGCTAGCACTATCCGGCGATGTTGCGCGGATAATGTTCTCTACAACGTTATCTCCGAAAAATCAGCGAAGGCATTATGAGAGAAGTTGGAGAGTCTCTACATGGAGAAATCTATGTCAAACCGGTTGTACCTAAAGAAAGAGTTATTTAACTTCACGATGTCTGAAGGTTCGAATATTCATGATCACTTGAATGCCTTTAACAAGATACTTTGCGAGTTGGCTAATATCGGTGTTAAAATTGAGGATAAAGATCAAGGTTTAATTTTGCTAAAGTCTTTACCACCATCTTTCAAGCATTTAGTTACTACTGTTATGCATGGAAAAGACAATCTTACTTTGAATGAGGTACAAACATCATTATTAACTGATGATTCTATGAACAAGGGTTCTAATTAAGAATAATGATAATAGTGATGCTTTGTATGCGAGAAACAAAGTTAATCATGTTAGAAATTCATCCGGTGAAATTTTATGTGGTGGTGAGAAAAAAAAGAAGACTTCCAAGATAAAGTGTTAGCATTGAAATGAGATGGATCACGTTGTTCGTAATTGTCAAAAACTCAAGGATGAAGTGAAGAAAGAATTGAATTCTAATGCTAATATTGTCACTTTCAATGAGGGTGGTATTAGCAATGATGAGAATAGCGGTGATGTATTTAATGTGACCATGGGTGGTGATAATATACGGACTGAATAAATTCTTGATTTCGGTTGTTCTTTTCACATATGTTCTAATAGAGATATGTTTTCTAATTACAAGAGTGCAAGTGGTGATGTATTGTTAGCGGATGATTCTTCTTGCAAGATTGAAGGTATTGAGACAATTAAAATCAAGACTCAAGGTGTAGTGAAAACGCTAACTGAAGTTTGTCATCTTGCTAATTTGAGGAGGAATTTAATTTCATTGGGTTCCTTGGATTCGAAATATTACAATTACACAGTTCGTGATGGAAAGCTGAAAATCTTTCGTGGTGGACGTTTTCTCATGAGTGGAAACAAAAAGGGCAACTTGTATTTACTACAAAGGAGTGTCATTCAAAGTGGAGCTCATGCTATGTTTCAAAGTGAAGATGTCAAGTGTGAAGAAATTAGAATTATTCTGTTTGGTAGTATTTCATGGAGCGAGTTCAAGGGCCCCTTGGACTCGTGCGTTCGAGATCAAGTTTAGGCACCAATGGTGGGATGCATGACGGGCAAGCAACAATGGGGATAGACGATTGATGGAATTTGAGCCAAGGTGGAGATTTGTTAAATTATGTCTCCAAGTTTAATAGGAATCCTTTACTAAGTTGGAAGCCTTGTTCGTGCGGCATTCGGAAATGTGCTTGGCCGAGTAAATAAGTCTTCTAAGTGCACTAGTATTAAGTTTACTAATCCTAGTTTGATTATGAGTGCTAAAAATCTATTATAAAAAAGGATCAATCCCTTTGTTCATCAACGCCAAAAGATAGAGTACATAAGCCGAGAGGTGTGAGACACAATCGAAGGGACGGACGACGGACACGGTAGTCGAGGGTCTTGAGGTCTTGGCGGTATTAGAAAAAGTTGTGCGTGTCTATTTTGAGCTGTGAGAGGTGTGGTACTCTGTGGAATTGTGTCAATTCTTGTAACTCTAGTCCTAGGTATGGTGAAACTATCTATTATAATTCATCATTGTTTATAATGGATTTGTTGCTTGCCTTGGAGTGGATTAAACCACGTAAATCCTCTGTTTCCTTTTATTTGATTTCGTTATATTTTCTATTTTCTTGTCATTATTTCTCAAAATACTTGGTATTTTTATTTTCGACCGATTCATTTCCGCATTGAAAATAAAAACTTAAAATTCTTAATCCAAAAATATTCTCGATTTTATAACAGATAGCTAGGTATTTTCTCAATGATGTCCAATTAACTAGTCCTAATCCAGCCATTTTAATCAGAAAAAGTTGCAAAGTAATTAACCCTGCGAGTCACACTCATCGAACCACCCTCATATCTGAAAGTGGTGATATGAGCAACACGATTCAAAATCTCATCATCTTTTTTTATCAAAGCTTAGGCAACCGCTAATCTCAAGGTGCACATGTTTTCTACACCCTTTCAGAATTATCATAAGATTACTCCGTTCAATATATGAATCCCTCAAAACGGAGAATCTCTATGTTCGGGAGTAGGTTGGCAATAGCAGAAGCTTCACTTTGGCCAACGACAACCGCTCGAGCACTTGACGATCGGATAGGATCCTCTATTCCAAAAAGGTGTTCAATCTCCTATTCCAACCGTCGGATTTTTGCCACATATGCATCAAAAATCACAGGATAATTAATGTTGTTTATTCTCATGCACATGTGCCAAAGATCCGACGGTTGGAATAGGAGATGAAACACATTTTTGAAATAGAGGATCCTGTCTGCTTAACGATACAAACTTTTTGCAGTGGACCTTGATTTCAGGAAAAATTTCTTTCAACGGTTAGAAACTACGAATTTCTATGCTTGAAATTACCTTTGGGGGTTATTTGGTAGTTAGGCAGGAATAAACATTATTATTAATCCCGGTGTTATTAGCGCCCTCACTATTAGTCCTAATCCAACCATTTTAATCAGAAAAAGTTGCAAAGTAATTAACCCTGCGAGTCACACTCATCGAACCACCCTCATATCTGAAAATGGTGATATGAGCGTGGTGATATGAGCAGTACGATTCAAAATCTCATCATCTTTTTTTATCAAAGCTTAGGCAACCGCTAATCTCAAGGTGCACATGTTTTCGACACCCTTTCAGAATTATCATACGATTACTCCGTTCAATATATGAATCCCTCAAAACGGAGGATCTCTATGTTTGGGAGTAGGTTGGCAATAGCAGAAGCTTCACTTTGGCCAACGACAACCGCTCGAGCACTTAACGATACAAACTTTTTGCAGTGGACCTTGATTTCAGGAAAAATTTCTTTCAACGGTTAGAAACTACGAATTTCTATGCTTGAAATTACCTTTGGGGGTTATTTGGTAGTTAGGCAAGAATAAACATTATTATTAATCCCGGTGGTATTAGCGCCCTCACTATTAATCTCTACTTATATATAGGAGGTAATTTTGAAATTTAAAATGTTAATCATGTGTTTTTTTAGTGGAGTGCTAATAATACCACCCTCTCCCTTTGTATTATTAGAAGGGGATAAGGACATAATCTGGATAACTCGTGCTAATAGTTCCGACCACCTATTGCATACCAAACATCCGACAATTCGACTTATTAATCCTATCCGGCCTTAATCTTGAATACCAAACAACTTCTTGTTTTTTTTACTTATTATATCATATGGTAAAACCAGCCTCTTTGAAGAATGACATCTACACCACACACACACACACAAAGATTTTTAAGTTGAGCTTAATTATAAGAAAGGTAAATTATACTTCATCCTTTCCGCCCAAAGAGTCTATGTTTGAAAAGTCTAATAATTAAAAGATATATAAATATCATTAGAATTAATCATAATTACAAAAATATTTGAGTATAGTTAATATATTTATACCACATGTAAATGGTAAAATCTTAAAATTATAAAAATTGTAGACATAATTTTTTGAATATAGATTGTTTGCGTGTATAACGTGGTGAATATAAAAGAAGAGCACAGACCAATTTTTCTAAAATCAAAAATAGAAACTTACGTACCCTTCACGTACCGATACAATTGAGTACTTGTTTAGGCACTGACCAGCTGGAAGAGAAAACAAATTAAAGCAACCGCCGTGGCAGAACCGTGGCTACGACGGATTACAAACTTAACAAAAGCTTTTAATAATTGAACACCCTTTCTTCCTGGCAGTGGCCATAAAAGCTGTGAACCGGGCTGGGCATGACGCTCGTAAAGACAAGAGATTGCCAACAGAGAGAGAGAGTGGCTCGGTACCAAGACTTGCATACAAAGGGAACACCCTAAGACAAGAGGGACTCCAATCCAACTCTTGCAAATATATCAACCAAACATTCCACGTACGTACGGGTAAGTCTTCCCCCATTTTCTTTCTCCCATCCCATCCCATCTGTTAAATTATAGAATTCCCTTCATGAGATTCTTAAAAATCCGTCCGTGTAAAGTCAATATGAGTCACTTCACACTTATATATTTTGAAACAAAGGGATTAATTGGTAGCAATTTTAAGATTTGAGTAAACTGAAAACAGCTTAATGGAAGCAATTTTAATTAATCAACAATTAATGTTTAAATGAAAGAGATTAAAAATTGCTTGCAAAATGGAATCTGAGAAGAAGAAGAAGAAGAACCTTGATTTGCAGCTCTAAAACTGATCACGACTCATCAGCTGAATCAAAATGGATTAACTGAAAGAAACTTGTCTCAAGCATGTATATATATAGTATAGTCAGTCACGCATGCAGTCTTTACCACCTACTTACTACTAGCTACACAACAAGACTTGCTCCAGAATCGACCCAGAGGACTAGACTACTAGTTAGTTCTTCTTACAGAAACATTACGTACAACTTATCAGAATTAAGTATATATCAATTCCATCAATTATATATATATGCATACTGTAAATGGAAAAATAAAATAAAATAAACATATCAACAGTGAATGTTGTACAAGTTTTCTTCAAACCCACCCACCCTTCGAGAAATATCAGTAAATCACTCTATTCAACCCAAAAAATTCCTCAAAGACAAAAAAATTTAAGTTAGCAAGTAGGGTGGCAATTATAGCTAATGGGTCACTACTATGCTGCACCTGGAAAAACCCTATGCCATCAAAGTTTATTGTGCACCGATAAAATGGTTAACTAATTGGAAAAACCCTATCTAGGAGTATCAAATGCCTCAATATTTCTGCTTGTAGTAGTATGATGCTTTCTGTAAATCAAATCTATAGATACATTTTATTACTCTTATCATTTTCCAAAATGAATAGGCTTAGGCTACACAAGTGAGGTAGCCGTACGTCCTCATGACCAAATCCCTCCCATTTAACTTGGTCTGCAAATCATGATCTTAATCAATTCCAAGATTTTCAAAAAGCAAAAGGATAATAATAAAGCACCGGCTTTGACCTTTCAAAAGAAGTCTTAAAAGTATTGATTTTTTTTGAGAAATTTGACCCAAAATCCTATACTCCAGTATATTGAATAGCAAGGCAATATTTACACTGTCTCGACATTCTTCAAAGAAATGAGCTCTATTATAGACTCACAACGGTATATATACAGAGAGAATGATGGGAATCCTCACGTTGATTATCCAAAGTTTGGTAGATTTACAGACTGAAACATGATGCTGTAAGCCGAGTCTTACTATAATCACATACTGAAACATTTTATTACAATATTTGTAGGACAGAGTACAGTACATATGCATCGACATCGGTACTCTATAAGCTTGATGCGCAACTTATTTCTGATCAACTGGCCTCAGAACAGATTGCCATCCTGTACAATGCTGGAGAACATGCTTAAGGGCATCAGTCGGAGGCTCCACAGTCCAAGTAGGGTAATATTCACTTGGATGAAACGAGCTATTCTCACACTCCATGGTCAATAAGCCTGCTTGAGCTCCAGTAACAAATAAGTCTCCTTCAGATTTAATGTACCCGGTGCCTCCCTCTTCTTTGCCAGTCGCCTAGACAACACAACCAACAATAATTCAGTACATCACCTATACCATTTCGCATATCCAAAAAAAGATAATGAAGTTTTCATATATACATAAATATTTAAGAGTCAGGTATGGTAAATTTGATAAAGTTCTCGATGGCCAATGGATAGATAGAAACTTATCTTATAGGTGTCTACACAAAATAACTTGACTCGAGGAAGACTTGCTTTTCAATTAACCTAGTCATCTTTGATTGGACAAACTCTAAGAAATTTCTTAATAACAATGAATTGATGCAGAATCCGACAATGATTCCCACATGACTATTATAAGGCAACCGAATTCTCCAAAATTGGTTAAATTCTTCACGGTGTTCTCACCTACATTAATGGTTATCTGTTGACTGCAGTCAAGAAAAACTTAGATCACAACTGCTCTCTCTCTCTCTCTCTCTGCACCACAGAACCCTAGCAAACTACTGGTCTACTAAACAGGTATGGATAAAGAAATTGATTATCTACATGTACGACATTCGGGGAGATCGTTCAAGAAGAATTGATTGGTTTTCACTAATTGTTATGGGGGATGAGTACATCACAGCGTAACAAGGAACATAGGAAGAATAAAAGCTATGAAAACACCCAAAGGAACTAGGAAAACAAGAAAACTAAGAGCTCTAAAAATGTAGATAATGATTTTGCTGATTGGGATAAGCCACATCAACACACGTGAATAAACTGCACTGAAGAGAATGATAGATGCCCATCAAGTCTGTAACTGTCCTCAGCACATGAGATCAGATCAGAATAGAGGAGAGGAACCAGAATATTGTGGTACAAGATGATCAATTTCTTATCAGGCTCTCTCACATAAATAACTTCAAGTACGAATATCTGGCCCCTGCAACTCATAAAGTTTCTCAAGATTTTCATAAGAGAGACCAACCAAAAAGAATGGACAGCCTTTGGAATGGCTTTGAACTTTCAGAAGCCAGTCCACGGGGAATCGTAAGGAGCAACCTTAAGAGAATTCTACATTAGTAGAAGGCCTAAAATACCCCTCATTTCTATCCTCTAACAAAAAGCATTGATGCTAACACCTCTCAATTACAGCTCTTACGAAAATTTGAAAAAAAGAAATTCTCATCCCCACCTAACTCCTAAAGGAAAACTCTTGCACACTTCACTTCCAAAAGAGTCTCAGATCCACCACACCAGTCTCCTTGTTTACTACTATCCAGAAAAATTCCACGAAAAATTAAATGTGCTTCTGGAGCTAGCCGCCTGCATCAAAACCTTTCTTTTCAATTCCAACTGATAAGACCCAACAAGTTAGTCACTTGGCATGGAGTCCACCTAGAGTCAATTCTCTGTCAAGAACTCTACGAGCTTAAGTTGCTTCTGTGGAGTGTGGACAAAGAACCTAAAGCTTTTTCTATAATCCAATCTGAAATTGCTTGATTTACAATTGCGTGCAGAGTAATAATTCTTTACTTGTACGCAGGGATGGACTTCCACAGGGTCGGTGGGGGCAATGGGACGACCAAGTCTTTTAGAAAGTTTTGTGAAGTCCCTATGATGTAAAAGATTCTGAGACAAGTCCTATAGCAATATACCATGTGCCCGTCCATAGAAACACCAACCCCATAATTCCCCCCACCCCCAAAAAAAAAAAAAAGAAATACAGAAACGAATTTAATAATAAAAAGTAAAAAAATTGAAAGTCTCCACTAACCAACATTTTTTTTTTTTTTTCAATCACGATCTTGAAAGAGAGATCCATATCGACAGTTTTATCACCATATACTCCCTCACATTAGTAGTATTCATAATCTTTTTGTATAGTAAATGTTATCATATCGTACACCATTTCACCCTGCCCAGAAGCGAGGTCCTGGATTCCCCCTGCTTCTAAGCGCTCACCATGGTGTTTGAAGCTTTAACCAGGTTACCAGATCACACTAATGTTCAACATATTTATGAATTTCCAAATTGGTTTTGTATTATATCATCTCAATGTTAACTGATTCACACAACTAATTCAAATACAACTGTACAAATATAAATTATTCTTGCATAAGCAATAATTGATCTACAAAATTCAAGTTCTCAGCAATGATTCCAACCATGGGGTGAGCATAACCTTCATAACATGTATCCATAAACTGATATCAAGAAAATTCTGTCTTATTTTTTCCTCAAATGTAAACTACTGTAATTCCATAAATTCAGCACATAAAAAAAGGAAATGAAAAAGGCAAATAGTATACCTTCTCTGTGAGATATTTGAAGGCCACCTTCTTCTGCCCTGCTTCATATATATTACACTCCGAGTATATCTTGTAAAAATGAAATATATATGGATGAGCATACAAGAATCATGTTTGAGATATATAATTGTTCATAAAAAATAATAGCAACAATGCAGTAAGTCAAAAAAAAAAAAACCCACGAAGTGCTGACCTCTGATTCTACACTGGCACAAACAGCATAAATGCCCCAGTTTCTGGTGTAATTATTGTACAAATGCACTTTTGCAAACCTAACACGAGGATGCCGCTGTCGAGTTCCATCAAAAAAACAATGGTGAATGGTGACACGAATACATCTGTCACCAGTGTGGGAAGGGTCTCCTCCGATGAGCACTGTCTTGTCATGCTTGGAAAAGTGACAGCTGAATGCAAGGATAGAAGGTTAATTGGTTGAATGAGTGTACATAGATACATAACTTCCTCTTCTAAATAGTCAAAATTCTCACCGAGAAACAGTAATATCCGTGCTTTGTTGAGTGATATCGATCAGTCCATCATCATAGTCCTGAAGGCTACATCGATCAATCCATATATGCTTTGAATGAGGTTTAATTTGAATGGCATCTACATCAGGTCCCCTACCCCCTTCAAACTCTAGATTGCTTATTATCACGTGTTCACATTCTTTAAGCCTCAACCCCTTTCCAGTAAGCTTAATCCTTTGTCCCCGTCCATCAATGGTCTTATAAGATGATACGTTCAAATAAGACCTGAGCTCAATGTTACCCGAAATTTCAAAAACAATCCACAGAGGCTCTTTCAGGCGACACCCATAACGAAGTGACCCGGGCCCATCATCTACAACAAATTTTAGACAATAAAGTGAATCGGGGTAATACACATATCTAAGAAAACCCGTCAACTGTGTGATCTAAATCAATTATCAGGCCACACCCATTTAAACTATCAAACTATTTCATATATTTCGTATTATAACCTTGGCCTGCATCATTAGGACTCTTATCATGCTGTTTGAAGTAAACATATGCATCAATTTCACTTTCCAGCATGAGCATAATGCAAAAGTGAAACCCGCATAGACAAACTCAAGTATTCTCTGAATCAAAATAAAAAATGTATAAGTATTCTCTGAATCAAAATAAAAAATGTATATTTACTCTCCAAATGTCATGAATCAAAGAAACCTAAGAAAGCCCATTGCCCAACCAAACCATTTAGTATGTATTCGTGAAACCAATTGGGGATAGAGGTCTAGCTGCTTCTCCAACTCGGTGGGATTCCTTAAACTGAAAATGTAGGATCTTTCCTCCACCAACAATGGATGGATAGTTTTCAACTTTCCCTTATTTTGGCATCAAATGTTTCCAGAAAAATATCATAATAGATTCCTCCCCCCCCCCTCCCCCAAAAAAAAAAAGTTATATATTGACAATTCAAGAAACGCCAATTTGACCAATTTTTCAAACGATATTTTACATACACAACTTAATTTTAAAAATCAAACTATAGCCATTATAAGCCACATTGACAAAATACATAAATTTGGTACTTTTGGAAAACAGATAAATGTATATCAAATCTCTATTCAAAGATTGGTAAGTTGACTTTAAAAGGTCTAAATATGACTCTTTTTAGTTATAAAGATAAATTGGAATGCTTCCTTCTTCTTTCATTTTTGAAATATAACGGTTCCTTCACATTGACAGTTATTGAACTAATTCATGTCAATTAGAAAATCAATAATTCTATTTGGACGTCCATTTTTTTTAGTTTCAACTTCATAAATTTAGCGAATCACATAGAAAATGCACAAGACCAAAACACCGACAAAATTAGCAATTACAGTAAACCCTAACATCTACAACTAATTACGAGAACTGACCAGCGAGAGTGGTGACGCAATAGAGGGCCCCATTCAACCCACCAATGGAGCAACGGCCAAACCCCTCCGCTCTGCCGGCGAGAGCTCGCAAGGTGGAGTCGACGTCTCCGTACGGAAAGGATTGTGCCATGCCAGGTTTGGTGGTGGGAATGGAGTTCGGTAATTGTGGGGAGGGGTCGGACGACGGTCGGTATTTATGGGCGGCATCCTCCGGGCTCGAGCCGTTCGCGCCATTTCTGCGGTTTTTTCGGTTATGTCCGGTGCTACAGCAGCTACCCATTGATAACCGACACGGGTAACGCTTCTAAATTTAAAACTGATCTCCCATTAATATAAGCAGAGATTGTACTTGTACATACATGCATCGGATATGTACCTAAGATTTAATTTACATAAAGGCATAAAGCAGCATCCATGGACCATAGTATGAAAACATCATTGACTCTCTTTTCTTCTTCTTCTTTTTCTTTTCCCAAAACTTTTTATATTTATCTCTATATTATATATTTTCCAGTTCTCAGCCCATATAAAGTGTATATCTCGTGTTATGGTATATTTTCATTGTGGTTTGGCTAGCAATGATTTTGGTGAAAATGGTGAACAGGAATATAGTATCTCCAATGCAATCATTTACTCTTTTTTTTTTTTTTTTTATTTTGACATGTTTAAATAAGAAATTTTCTTTCTTATTATTAGAAAATATAAAACATATTTACGTGTCTTAAAATTTTTAATAGATAGATAATTGCATTGAAAAAGTTCTAAGAAATCCACGGTAACAGTATATTAGGTTATACTATATGAATATGGGTTTGAGAAAAACATGTTTTAAGAATTTTTATATAGTAAGTTTGTTTTGATGATCATGATATCACAAGTTCAAATGTGACTAAGATAGTTCTTAAGACAAATACTATAAATGTGTGTTTAACATGTACTTAGACACATGTTAGCTTTTATCTATAAATATATTCTAAATTTGGAAAATGAATATATCATTAACTATATATCAAGTCCTGGAATTCAAACACTTGTTTTTTTTATGAAAAATAACAAAAAAAATTAGCTAGAGGCAAAGGTTCAAGGGGAATGAGACTTAAGCTCAAATTTATTTTAGGGTAAAATTCGGGTCGGTCCTTTTTAGACAATTTTCATTCGTTAAAGTCCACTATAATTGTTTTCAATCGCTAAAGGACATTTTTTTTGCGAAATGTCATCTATGCCATTTAAAAACACGGAACAATGGACGCTGTGCAACATAAGATGATGGACATAAAAACATGAAACCCCACACTATGTATCGCAAACAAAAATAATGCACAAATTACCTTTTTCACTTGACGACGCACCAAGAGTACTTGTGCATCGACTAGAAAACAAACTAACACTTTTTCACTTCAAAACACATAGCAAAAAAATCCCTCTTCACTTTAAGAATAAAACCAAAAATTCTTAAAACCCTTCAAAAATTTTACAAAAACTTTTGAAAACATTATCATGCGTTACTATCAAACAGAGAAAAAATGTATTCTCAATTACAAAAAAGCACATGGAAAGAAGGCAACAACCACCAAAACCAACAAAAACGAAGTATCAGGTTAGGTTAGTATTGCTCAATATATACATTTTTGTTAGATTTGCCCCCCTTATAGACATATTTGTTAGATTTTGATGGTGCATCGTCAAGTATAACATGTGCATCGTCAATGTAATTTTTGTGAATTTTGTGTTTTAAGAAATGTGCATCGTCAAGTATAATTTTTGTGCATCGTCAAGTATAATTTTTGTGCATCGTCAAGTATAACAGTACTTTAAAATTTTGTGTATCGTGATGGACAATATAACAGTACTTTTTTGTGCAACGTGGTGGACAATATGTGAATCAGGACGCACAAAATTTTACAATATGTGAATCAGGACTCATAACATTTTTCATCGCGACTTACAATTTTTTGAATCAAAAACAAAACAGTTTATTAACTTTTTCAGTGAATGCGATTCATCAAAATGATGCATTGCGATGCATCAAAAACAACAAAAAATTGCAATACGATGCTACAAATTTGTGCGTCGTGATGAAAAAAAAGCCTAGAAACGATGTTTTATATTCAGTTTTATATGCATATTTGTAACCCGAAGAAACAATATTCATTAACATTTATGTTCTGTTTTTTAAAAGGGTTAATGACATTATAAGTCCCTTAACTATGGTCGATTCCACCATCCCTTAATAATTTTTTTCAAATTTCAGTCTCAAGAGTATCAAAAAGTCACGCGGCTAGTCCTTTTGATGGATGTCTTTAGTTAAATTCTGTTAAGTCAATCATGTGTGATACACATACCATTTTTCAAGGATATTATGAAAAATTCCTTTTTTTATATATAAAAAAAAATCAAAAAGCCCTAATTCTCTTTCAAAGCAATAGCAGCAAAGAACGGAGCCCTATCATCTTCTGCAAACCCCCTCCCCTCCTTCATCTTCATCCCCTTCCTTCGACCTCCCTTCTCCCCCCTCAACACCACCACCTGATCTCCCCCCATCCCACATCACCATAGTCAAGGGAAATTAAGAAAAATGAAAATCTTTGTAGCTCCAAAACTGGGAATTACAACACATTCACCACCAACATTGCATTGGATCTGGATGAGATCTGATTTGTTCACTTTCTTCCCCGGCCTTACATACACACCTTATCATTCTCTCTCCTCAAATCACAATAGTCTTATCTCTATCTAACTGCCTTAAAATGTCAAAATGTTGAAGTTTGGCTATTGTAACATTCTTTTTTGGTGACGGCGACTCAAGTCCGGCAACTACAGCGCACTCACAAACACACACACGGTGGCTATAGAGTGGGCAATCTATAAATTACCATGGTGACGGGGGTTGAGATATAGATTGAAGTGCAATTGAAAGGCAACCATAGATGGGGGCGATCGTGGGAGAGGGTCGCTAACCCTTGAAGGGCAGCCATAGATGGGGGCGATAGTGGTGGTTGGGTGAAACTGGCAGTACAGGCCCGTAAATGGGCCCACACCTTCCTTCTGCCAGCAAGGATTCCTTCCCGAAGTGTGACGTAGCCGCAATCAGGTCCTCGAACGTCAGGTTCATGAACGGCTTCTCGAACATTACTACTGGCGCCGATGACACCTCCCTGATGTCAGCTACCCAAGATGACCCCGATTCCGTTTCAAATGAGAATGGGCCTGATTTCTCGGAGACTTGAAATGGGTTTTGAATTTCTTGAAATGTCAAGATGTTGAAGTTTGGCTAAGGTAATGAACCCAAAAGGAGAAAATTGAGGGTATTCTGAGAAAGGTCAAAAACTGTGAGGTTAGGGAAAATGGAGAGATGAGCCAAGTTGGTGAACCTATTGGTTGAAAGATTGAGAACATGGATTGAAGAAAATAGAGCCAAATCTGAACTGGGTTGAAACCAATGATGCCACCAAGCTTCTTGTTAGAGAGGTTGACTTGAACTAAGGTTGGGATTGACCAAAACCAGTCTGGAACAGAGCCTTTGAGGGAATTGTTGGAGATATCAATTGTGTGAAGGTGAGACATGTTTCTTAAGAATCTCCATGAGAGAATACCAGTGAGGCTTCTTGATGGGAGATTGATTTCTGTAATTGGTGGGTTTGAGCAGTTCAAGTGAGGGGATTTGAACCAAGATGAATTGAAGTTAGAAAGTTGGGGGGGGGTAGGGGGAGAGAGAGAAAATAATATATTATTTTAAGTATTAGAAAATATCTTTGTACGTAAAATTTCATAAATACCTTTAACCAAAGGCACGTGATGGGCACATGACGGACTTAACCGAAAAATACTAACGACATCTAATAAAAGGACCAACCGTGTCTAATTTTCATAGTCAAGGGACTAAAATTTAAAAAAAAATGTTAAGGGACTACTGATGGAATCGACCATAGTTGAGGGACTAGTGGTGTCATTAACCCTTTTTAAAATCATAAAATGTATTTAGCAATACAAATATGTTGATACGGGGCAGTTTTGGAACAAATAGTCAATTTATCACTTAAAAGGACTTAAGCGAATGAAAACAAATATAGTGAACTTAAGCGATTGAATATTCCACAAAAGGTACCGACCCGCAATTTTTCCTTAATGTTAAGTTGGCTACAAGCATACCAACTAATGGACCCAAAAACTAAGTTAAATGGATATATGAAGGGAAACGCTAAATACAACACACCTGGCGTAAATACTATTTTGGCCCTCCCTTTTTAATATTATTTATGTTTAAAAAAAAAAAAGGACAAGGCTCCCTACAATTTTAACTTCTAAAGTTACAAATTCCGTCAATATTTTAACGAAACTAACAAGATTTAAGTGAGGGAGTGTTGTATTTGTTGGAGGATCGCCACCTCAAGGCAACCTTCTTCCTAGAGGGGCATCACCTCGAGCCTCGAGGGAGCCTTCTTCCTTAGAGGTCCGCCACCTATAGAAGACCGCCTTCTTAGAGAGCTGCCAGCCTGCCACCTTGAGGCAACCTTCCTCTTCTTTTTTTCTTTAATAATTGCTTACACCAAATAATAGATAAAATAGTATTTTTGGGTATTGTATTTAGTAATTATAAATCATTGAGCAACTTTTAAGGGAATGGATGTACATTTAAAGTCTTAACAACGACGTAGCTAATATACATCTGTGGTTGTACGTGTCATATCCTGACTATTGTGGATGTCAAAATTAAATTTAAATCTCTTTACTTTAAAATAAAATAAAATAAATAAAAGTTAAAAAGTTAACTTTAAAATAAAATACTTTTAAGGTTTATATTTAACATACTATATCCAACAGTTCACAATAGTTAACATAAGTATTATAATAAATATATATCAGTTCGGTTCGATTTAATCTCAAAAATCGTAAATCAAACCGGGGTTAATTTTTGATTTCTTGGAATTAAGATCAAACCACCATAAAAATCAAACCAAACCGATGAATTTGGTTCTAATTTTGATTCAACGGTTAAACCTTACACTTTATGTAAGACTGGGAGACCGCTAATCTGAAAGATATCTGAATACACATTTTTATCATTCCTTTTAGAGTTTTTGAATCTATCTCTTTGATTAAAAAAAGAAAAATATGGAGTACTAGTTACGATCTAAATCTGACACACAATATATATATATATATATATATATGAGGGAGTATTTAATGATTACTTTTTTATTTAATCGGTTACTTTCATTATCAATCATTAATGGTTAATTACTTTTTTATTTAACCATCAATGGTTACTCTCATTATTAACCATTGGATCAAAAATTAAAGGTTGAGATTTAATGCATTAAATGACTCACCTACTTATATTAATTGCATTTTTCAACTAACCATTAAATCTCAACCTTTAATTTTTGATCCAATGGTTAATAATGAGAGTAACCATTGATGGTTAAATAAAAAAGTAACCATTAAATACTTCCCCATATATATATATATATATATATATATATATTATTTAGGCCAAATTACAATTTTCCCCCCAAAGTATACACCAAATCTCAGTATTCCGTTTTGTCCCATTACGGTACCCAATGTTACCATTTGTCCCATATTGACTCCTGGGACGGACGGACGTTAAAAAAATTAACGGAAGTTGGTCATGTGCATGTCACATGATAAGTAAAATCAGAAAGTTACTATATTGCCCCCAATAGTTGTATTTGGTTAAAAAAAATTATTATTTCTTAATTAAAAATTTCTTTCTTTCTTTTCAAACTAAAAAAAAACAAAATTTAAATTTGAAAAACATTACATTTCAAAATTTAAATTGAAAAATGTAAATAAAAAAAATCAAAATTCCATTAAATCAAAATTCTTCCAAATCAGAAAAAATCAAAATTCTTCCAAATCAAAATTCTTCCAAATCAAAAAATCTTCCAAATAAAAAAAAATCTTCCAAATCAAAATTTTTGCGGAGCAACACCGTCGATCCCGCCTCACCAAATCAAAATTCTTCCAAATCAAAATTCTTCCAAATAAAAAATTCTTCCAAATAAAAAAAATTCTTCCAAATCAAAATTCTTCCAAATAAAAGAAATCAAAATTCCAGTTCTTCCAGTCGATCCCAAAACCCCACTCCCATCCTTCGAATCCACCGTCGATCCCAACACCGTAGATCGCGAGGGCGGCGATGGTCTGGTCGACGGGGGCGCCGGCTTTGACTAGAATGATGACGGATCTAGGCTTTTTGATGGAGAGGACGAAGTCGCGAGGGGTGTAGTGACCGGTCAAGGGGAGAGTGACGGACTCGTCGAGGAGAGAGAAATGGGAGGTTTTAGAAATGGAGTTTGTGACGAAGAGACGAGGTTTTAGAAATGGAGTTGGCGACGAAGAGACGAGGTGGCGGTGGAGGTGGCGGCGGCGGATAGGGGCTTGAGGAGATTGGAACTTCGGTGAGTCAAAGCCATATCTCCGATCTGAGAGCTTTTGGAAAATGTGAAGAGAGGGAAAGGGTTTGGTGGGAGAGGAGAGCTAATAGAATAATGTTTTAAGAAGAAAAAAAATAAATAATATTAAAATTGAAAAAATTCTATATTTAGAAAATGTTTTGTTTTTATCTTTTGACAATAGAAAATGTTTGTTAATAATTGTGCCACCTTTTACAATTTTATCGGTGTTGTTTGAATTTACGATTTTTTTTAGTAGTAAAAAAACCAATAACGAACAAGACCTAGATGTAAATTATTTTGAATGGATAGAACGAGACGATTTTCATTTCCATCCAAGATTATATTTTATGGTAATGAAGTTGCAGCATAACGTGAAATATCGTAATATAACGTAATACTATTTTCATTAAAATAAGATTTTAATTTAACATAAAGTTTATGAAAATATGTTGAATTCAATTGTTTGTGTATTTACTTGAAATTAATTGTTGAGTTGCTTGAATAAATAAATTGTATCTTGAAAGAGAGTTTAAAAAAGATGCACCATAAGTGTTTGACAAAATGCATGAATGAACTTTTTTTTTATTTGTTTTAAAATTTTTAAAAATAATTATAACTTAAAATTATCTTAAATATCAAATGAGTACCAATTTTTATTTTAATTTATTTTAATTTCTTTAAGAAAATTTATAATTTAAAAATATCTTAAATATTAGTGGTTAACAATCTTTATTTTCTTTTGTTTTAATTCTCTTGAAAAATTTATAATTCAAAATATCTTAAATTTCAAATGATTAACTAAACGATAAAATAATATCCAACCTACAAATGCTAATAATTAATTAATGACGTATTTTTCTATTAAACACTTAGTTTAAATACTAATAATATATATTTATTGATTTAGAGTTTAATTTTAATTTTATTACTAAAATTGCATTAACCAATTTAAGAAAACTGCACTAAATCCCATTTTGCCCCCCGATTAAAATGACCAAAGTAACTCTCACATGACATGCACATGTTAACTTCCGTTAATTTTTTTAACGTCCGTCCGTTCCAAGGGTAAAACTGGGACAAATGGTAACATTGGGTACCGTAATGGGACAAAACGAAATATGGGTAGCAAACTGAGATTTGGTGTATACTTTGGGAGGAAAATTGTAATTTGGCCTATCATTTATTTAGAACACGCGTTTAAACGATATCACGGACGCGGTCCCAAAAGATCGCCAAAAAAAAAAAAAAAAAAGAGAAAGGAAACACAATGGTCGTTAAATTATTGTAAGGTCACTGGCGCCAAAATGCCGGAATTTCTAAACATCACTTCCTCACCACCGCATCGTCGTCAACCACCCCGTCAACCCCGTACCCCAAAACACCAGTTTCCCCACATCTCTCTCCTCGTATATATTTAAAACAATGAATTCATAGGCCCCTTTCCCGCATCCATCGTCAATGGACACCGTCATTGAAGAAGGTCATTCATCGATCCTTTGAACGTTCTTATTCTGATTATTTTTGTTATTTATTTGAGATTTTTTATAATTTTCAATGCTGAGTTAATTAATTTATAAATTGTGAATGTTATTGTGGTTTGATTGTGAAGGAGATGAGAGGGATCTGGAAATGGGGTTCAATTCAAACCCAACTTCAACCTTTGCCGTTGAATTTCCGTCTCCGTCACCCTCACCTAGGGCACCGGCACTGGTAGTATCAAATTCCGGTAAAACATTAGGTATATCAAATTCTGGAAAATCGCTAGTGGTTTCCAATTCAGGAAAGGCATTGGTGGTTTCCAATTCCGGAAAGTCGTTGGCCGGATCGAATTCCGGCAAGCGGTTTGACCAAGGAAAGAAGAAGTATGTCAAACAAGTGACTGGCCGGCACAATGACACGGAGCTGCATTTGGCCGCCCAGCGTGGTGACGTGGCGGTGGTGAAGCAGATACTTGGGGAGATTGATGAGCAGATGCTGAGGACCTTAAGTGGGGCAGAGTTTGATGCTGAGGTGTCGGAGATTAGGGAGGCAGTGGTGAATGAGGTAAATGAGTTGGGAGAGACAGCTTTGTTTACAGCAGCAGAGAGAGGGCATTTTGATGTGGTGAAGGAGTTGTTGCGGCATTCAACTAAAGAGGGGATTATGTTGAAGAATCGTTCTGGTTTTGATCCTTTGCATATTGCTGCTAGTCAAGGTCACCAAGGTAATAATTTGGATTAATACATAATTTGGTCCCTGATCTTTCCTTTAACCGGTGATTTGTTACTCAATTGATAAAATTTCGTACGATGGTCCTTAATCTCAATATTTGAAGCCTAATTAGTTCCTCGTACCTTTATCTCTAACGAAATAGTTAAAAAAAACTTAAAATAACAAAATTGCCCTCCACTAAGTCCGATAAAAATACACGTGGCAAATTTTTGATAGAGTGAGAAAACAAAATAAAAAGCCCATCACTCATTCCCTCTCTCTCTCTCTCACTTATTTCAAAATTACTTATTTTCTCTCTCACACACACACACACACAGACAAAACATGATTTCGCTGGGACTCTGTTTCTGCTTCTGACTTGTACCCTTTAGAAGGAGGGAGAGAGAGAGAGAGAGAGAGGAGCAGAAACACTAAGATTGGAGGAGTAATCTAGTGGGTTTGAACTAAAAGTCAGTTCTTTGGCAATTGTAAGGAAGATGTTTGGGTATGAGTGCTTTTGCTGGGACTCTGTTTCGGCTTTACCCTTTAGAAGAGCCACAACCCTTTTCTTTGCCTTCACCCCTTCCCCAATGGCCTAAAAGTATATGATCCTCATTCATTCTTTCTTTTCCCTTTCTTGTTCAATTTTGGCGGCCCACTGTAATTCTTGGGTTCTTATCATTTCTCCCTCCAATTATAAGAATTTTGTGGATTTATTTATTTGGTGTCATTTTCTTTTATCTCAGTTGGTTTGATTTCTGGGTAAATCTTTTTTAGATTATGCTTATTTTATCTCTCTCTCACACACACAAAAAAAAAAAAAAAAGAGTCTAGTGTAGTTGAATTGATGGATTAACCTGTTCTTTGTTTGACAAGTAGTCCTATGAAACCTGCTGTTGCCTCACCCACTCTCCCTCTGTTACTTTTGAAGGTACTTTTGAAACCTTCAGCACCCACCATAGCCATGAACCACTACCACAGCCTATCTCCCGTAACAACTATTCCCATACACATCTAAAATTTGCAAGACAAGTGACGTTGCAGCCGGAGAGGAAGAAGAAGAGAAAGACAGCAGCAGCAGCAACAACAATTTGACTACGGCGTTGACTCAATTTCGTTTCGGAAAATATTGACCTTAAATTTAGGGATTTGACTCAATTGAGCAACGGCGTTGACCTCAAGCTCGTCCTTACTACTCACTACCACTGGTTCCATTTCTAATTTTGCTTGAGAGGGAGAGAGAGAAAAGAGTGAGAGAGAAGAAAGATAGAGAAGTATATGGTGAGTGAGAGAGAGAGAGAGAGAGGGAGAAAGTTGAGGACGCTGGCCGGAGATGAACAAATTACTCCCTCTCGCCCCCAAGTACCGGCGGCCACTCCCTTTCTCTTTCCTCCTCGTCTCATAGCAAAGTCATCCACTGCTGTAATTGATACCAGTAGTGCGTAGCACACCACTAGTGCCAGCATCAACAATACCTTTCTCTTTCCTCCGCCCATTAATTACTCTTTAATTTCTCACTATGTGTGTGTGTGATTTATTGATTGAATTAATGAACAATACTGTGTTGTGGGTTGATGATGGTTGAGTGGTTGAGTTTTTTTGTGCCGTAATTGACACAGTGTTGTGGGTTGATGAACAGTATTGTGTTGTGGGTTGATATTGAACATTTCAGATTTATTGATTGAATTGAAGAGAGAGTGGAAGAATGAATTTTTTTTTTTTTTTTTTGTGGGAGAGACTGAGGGATAGATAAATAGTATAGGGTGGGAAAAAATTTCTCCATTCTCGCCATGAAAAAAATCCACATAGGCATCCCAGTCAACTACAATTGAGGGTAATTTTGTCATTTTAAGATTTTTTTAACGATTCCGTTTAAGATAACGGTATCAGGTACTAATTAGGCTTCAAATGTTGAGATCAAGGACCACGGTAGGAAATTTTATCAATTGAGTACCAAATCACCACATCAGGGACCAAATTATATATTAATCCTAAAAAATTCTATAAATGTGCTTTGTTTGTTATAATTTCAAGTGATCTGCGTTTCATTATGTGAATTTGGATTGCGAATTATGTTGTTAGTAATAATTCACATGACCAACACATGATCGAAGTAGTTGGTAATAACAAAGTAAGTGTTCTGACTCAAAACTCATTGATTGAAGATATAGGTAGCTGATATCACCTTGGGCATGGAGGCAAGGCATGATCCTTTGTTTGATTTTTTAAATTAAATCAGGGCATATAATGATCAAATCATATAAAAGAGATGAGTAGGAAGGCATGCATTATCTATTTATCTTGATGGAATGTGGTGGGTGCTTTTATAATGCCAGAATGTAGATGCGCTTTAGGCTTCAAACAGGCTTGTATTTATCATTGTTACCTAAACCATGCTAATTTAAACCGTTCTCTTGAGCACATTAAAAGCAACCCTCATGATTAGCCCTACAGAAAGCACATATGAAGGTGACACTTTAACTTCCACAACCATCCTAAGTGAAACTGTTCTTTTGAGCACATTCAAACAACCCTCATGATTAGCCCAACACTAAGCACATAAGAAGGTGACACTTTAACTTCTAGAGAGATATTCAGAGCTCAAATGTCTGGTTACCTTCTTGAGTATATCATTTGAAATTACTTATCAAAAAAAAGTATATCATTTGAAATTTTCGCTTCTGACCTTCACTAAAGACTAGCTTGAGAAGCTGTATTGTATGTTCTGCGAAAGTTTAGTTCCAATCTGAAGCCTTGGAGTTAGGAGTACCAGCAGTGAGTAATGACTTCAGGTATACTGTAAGGCTTCCTTGAACACTAATTCAGTAGCAAGTCTGTAGCTATTTCTTGATGGCACATTGTACTTGAAAAACGAACATTCATGTACTTGATCAACTCTTTTGGGGGTTACATTGGGGTTTATCCTAGATCCAGTGCCATCTAATGAAGATATTGTTCAGTCTCTTGCTAGAATTCAGACCAACAATTAGAAAGACAAAGAATACAGCTTATACTAGGCGTGGTATAGCCCCTACGTACAAGATGGACAAAGCAAGAAAACAAATCAAAGGTTCAACAGTTTATTGATTTGTTGGTTAAAGACTGGGTTATCCATAGGATTTTGTTGCTCCAGCATAGCTTCGTCTCGACGTCGAACATATTCTAGTTAACACTTAAGCTTCTGTGGAACTAATTCTCTTACAGATATTGTTATTCCTTTCAGCCCAAACGAAGTAAACCATAGCTGCAAAAAGCATTACTCAACCAGTCCTGTAATAGACTTACCCACGATGCTTTATCTTTTCCATAAATTTTTCCTACAAAAACTTCTATATCTTCTAGAAAAAGAACAATTAAAGAAGAGGTGGCTTCTATATTCTTGGGCTGAGAGGCAAAGAAGACAAAGTGCGACTACCAAGCACTTCTCATACACTCAGCCTGTCCAGAGTCATCATTCTCCCTGGAAACCAGCCAAAAAGAAAATGCATAGGGACACAAATTCATAATTTATCAGTTCACATTTGGAAACTTGATTCTCAAAGCTCCCCAGACATTTCATAATTATCAGGGTAAGATGAAGTAGAGATATTCTAGGATGCTTTGGGCAGTTTGACTGGACTGCAAGAAGTAGATGGAGTAGGCCAACACCGCTTTCTTGGAAGATTGCAAAGTTTTCTCAATTTTAGCATTCGCTTAACAACTTTCAGCCCCTTGCTGAAATGGAGGAAAAATTGAGCCTTTTTGTAACATGTAATGTAAGAGCCCGTTTGGCGCAGCGTTTTCAAAACGGAGTGTTTTAAAAACTTTGCGTTTTTAAAACACAGATTTTTCAAAACGCAACTTTTTTTTTTTTTTTAACGTTTGGGATATTGCTTCAAAATGCAACTTTTTTTTCCTATCATCGTTTGAAAACCTGCGTTTTGGGAAAAAAACTGGGAATTTCAGCGTTATAAAAACGCAGCTGCGTTTTCAAAACACAGCTTATTCCACCACCGCAACATTGAAACCCAATTTTTACAAATAAGCTATGTTTTATCCTTGCTTTTTGGCCCAAACACACGACCAAATGGGCTCTAAATAAATAAATAAATAGCTGCTATTTTGTAAGTAAATTGTGTAGGTTGTCAGTAGCTGGATTTGTATTTTCTATTTCTCAACCCCCCTCTTTTTTTTTTCCTTTCACATGGTTTTGAAGTTAGCTAAATTTCCTATGGGTACAACACCAATTACTACACAGATTAATGCAGGCTCTATGACATGTAAGAAAATGTGGGCCTTACACACATGGTATGATGTTATTAATCCTCATTTGAGTCCCAATAATGATTGAATAATGCTTCAGTATAAGAGTTTTGTTCATTGTACTAAACAAATGTCTTCTCGTTGGTTTTGACACTTCTAGCATAGATTTTAGCCATATTTTGAGGTCAGGTGGAGTTGAGTGACTCCATCATTTCATTGGAAACTGGAAGTAAGATGGATATGATGCCCCATGATTGGTTTGAGAAGACTCCCCAACCCCACCCATCTTAGAAAGCGAGTTGGTGGCTGAGTTGTTATAGAAAAGATATGATGCTTTATCAAAAGGATTATGAGAGGTGGCTAACATTGTCTATGCTCTATGGTGATCAGCTAAATGTTGGTTACTTGACATCAACCTTGAAATATCATCTAGCAAGAAATAGAAGATAATGTTGACTGGCTTGACATGGTTCAGCACCCTGTCATGGTGGCGTGATCTGGGCCGTCGGTCGCTTGTATGATAACAGATTGTGTGAGGGTATATATTGGATGCAAGGTAGTCTTTTTCGCAATTACTAGGGTTTGGCTTCATGGCACCTTTCGCGAGTCAACTGCAGCACCTGTAGAGTGCATGAGGGTATAATACCCAAATTTGACAGAAGTATAAGACCCAATTCTGTAATAGATTATTATTATTATTATTATTATTTTAAATCCTTAGGGAGTGTGGGAAGAGATCAAATTTGAGTTCTAACACCCGGTGAAAATCCAAGCTTAACCCCCTTATGGGTTCCTATTCAAGATTAGCCATATCAAGCTAGTAAATTTTATGAAAAGTCAAAAAAATTTGGCTAAATATTTCAATTTTTTTTTTTTTGGATATGCTTGGGGAAATGCCACCACCTTACATTGAGTTTCAGTGACTAATATTTGCGGCTCTCATTGTTGAGACTTGAGAGCTATGAATGTCAACTACTTGTTTGCTTTTGGTTCGAGTCTTGAATTGCATGCAGTTATATTCTTGACAAGCATCTTAGTAGCTGTCCAGCTGAAGTTATTCATTCTCTCTATGCAGCCATCGTGCAGTTATTACTAGATCACGACCCAGATCTGAGCAAAACAGTTGGCCAATCAAATGCAACCCCTCTTGTATCTGCTGCCTCAAGAGGGCATGTAGCTGTAGTCAATGAATTACTATCAAAAGATTCTAGCTTGCTGGAGATTGCAAAATCCAACGGGAAGAATGCATTACACTTAGCTGCCCGACCGGGTCACGTAGATATTGTCAAAGCATTACTTGGGAAGGATTCGCAGCTAGCAAGAAGAACTGATAAGAAAGGGCAGACAGCACTGCATATGGCTGTAAAGGGGGTAAGTTGTGAAGTCGTGAAGTTGCTTCTTCAGGCAGATCCAGCTATAGTTATGCTCCCAGACAAGTTTGGCAACACGGCCTTACATGTAGCCACCCGGAAGAAGCGTGTAGAGGTAATGATTACTTTGACTTGTGGACATACCTTGACGTAGATATAACAATTATGTGCACCTCTAAAAAATTTTAGTTTCTTAAACCTAAGTTAGCTCTCGGCAGTTACCGTATTTTTCTTTTGGGATGTTCCACTTAAAGAGATCTACTTTTTCTTTTGGGATGTTCCACTTAAAGAGTCCTATTTGGAAAAGTTAAGCAAGTAAATTTTGTAATAATAAATTTCCAAATTTACCCTTGTAGCATTAAACATAAAATTAGAAAAACTATTTTTATCTTTAGAATTAAGGGTATCGTGGAAAACTTTTATAATCCTTAAAAAAAAAATTAGTTTCAAACGTGGATACTTTGAGTGGAATGGAGAGGATAAATGCTAAGCTAAAATTTGCATAAGTTATCCTCTGGAGATTTGGGCTAAGAGTTGGCATATTTCTAGTCTATACTGTTCTAATTTGGAGCTTTTTAAGCTTTGCAGATTGTAAATGAGCTGTTACGTTTACGTGACACAAATGTGAACGCGTTAACTAGAGATCACAAAACAGCACTTGATATAGTGGAAGGACTCCCTCTCTCTGAAGAAACCTCAGAAATTAAGGATTGTCTGGGTCGTTATGGCGCTGTTAGAGCCAATGAACTGAACCAGCCACGGGATGAGCTTAGGAAAACTGTGACAGAAATTAAAAAAGATGTTCATACCCAGCTTGAACAAACCCGGAAAACAAACAAGAATATGAATGGGATTGCCAAGGAGCTTCGGAAGCTCCATAGGGAAGGGATCAACAATGCTACTAACTCGGTCACTGTGGTGGCTGTTCTGTTTGCTACAGTTGCATTTGCTGCAATTTTTACCGTTCCTGGTGGGGACGATGATGCTGGGATGGCAGTGATGGTCGGCAGCCCCTCATTTAAGGTATTCTTCATCTTTAACGCGATTGCACTGTTTACCTCATTGGCCGTTGTGGTGGTTCAAATTACGGTGGTCAGAGGAGAGATAAAGTCCGAGAGACGGGTTGTTGAGGTGATTAATAAGTTGATGTGGTTGGCCTCTGTTTGCACCACGGTAGCGTTCATTGCTTCATCTTATATAGTGGTGGGGCGACATCATAGGTGGGCGGCAATTCTTGTTACTGTTATAGGGGCAGTGACGATGGCGGGAGTTCTTGGTGGCATGACTTATTATGTGGTGAAATCAAAGAGGATTCGGAGAGTGAGGAAGAAAGAGAAGCATTCGAAAAGTCTCACCGGCTCGTGGCTCCACTCTGACATTTCTGATACAGATGTAAACCCGATATATGCTATTTAATACTTAGTAATGTTTATACTATATATACGGAATTTTGTACAGGCTCTACGTACAAACTGGATATATGCTCCTGGTGGACACAGTGGTGGAATTCCTAGGTGGTATGACTAGATATGTGAAGTCAACGAGGATGCGGATGCGGATGAGTGTGGCGGAGAGAGGTAGGGAAGTATGTAAGAAAGTGGAACTGGTTCGTTGGTGGGACATCTGTGATTCAGAAGTAAACCCGAGATATGTTGTTTCATGTTGAGTAATGTTATACATACCGAATTTTGTACAGGATCTGCATTCAAAATTTTGCGACTGAAATAGAATAAAGAAATCAATCAAAAAGGCGGCCTAAACTTTTAGTTTTAGTGGTATATATCATAAACGGTCCTTTGCTGTAAAGAAGATTATGCATTGCATGATTGACTGACTGGAAAGAGGGACTGCTGCTTTTCTTTTCTTCTCTTCCTCCCTCCCCACCCACCCACTTCTGCTCTCTCTCTCTCTCTCTCTCTCTCTCTCTCTCTCTCTCTCTCTCTCTCTCTCTCTATATATATATATATATATATATATATATATATATATTACTATTATCAATTGCTTATTATTTTATGTTCATAATACACATATCATCATTTTTACATAATTAGCTGAAATAGGATTTTTACATTAACAGTATATGTTATGTATGTCACTGAAATTAACGATTTTGGTTGAATTTAAAATGGAAAATTAAGTTGAATGGTGGAATATGCAAAAAAATATGAAATTAAATTGTTGTTTTATCAATGGGTTCTGCTTAAGCTTTTGTTAATAGAAATAATTGCTTTGAAAATTATCTCTAATGTAATTGAAAAAAATATTCAGTTTATTGGTAATGGTTCTCAATGTAATAGATTTTTTATTTAAAAAATATTAACAAGTGTCATAGAAACGAGACTTATAGTAGTTTAATACAGTACTGATCAAAAGAATTTATACATTATTCAAATAAAATATTTTTTTTAATTGAAACAATATATAATAGGCTATACAGAGGATAGTTAAAACAGAAAATATGTGAAGGAGAGAATAATGTTTTTCTATTTCCTTGCCTTACAAAAATCACGGTACAAAGAATATATACAAGAAGAGTCTTGTTCTCCAAGAAGTCTATTCCTACCATACTATACAAATCTCTATAATTATGATAAGAAAATATTACCCTAACTTATTTATACTTATCTATACAAGGAAAGGATATGGACAAAAATAACTCATATCTCAACACCCCCCCTCAAGTTGGAGAGTGTAGATCACACACGCCCAACTTGCCAATCAAAAGCTGAAATTGTCGCCCATCCAAAGCTTTGGTGAGAACATCGGCTAATTGAGCAGAGGTGTGAACCTTTCGAGTTGTGATGACACTGTTTGAACAAAGATCACGTACAAGGTGACAGTCAACTTCAATATGTTTTGTACGCTCGTGATGAACAGGGTTTTGAGCCATGTGCAAAGCGGACTGACTATCACATAGAAGAGTCATAGGAGACTTATGAAAAATACCAAAAGAACCGAGCAAACTATGAAGCCATTTAAGCTCACATGTGGCGTTAGCCATGGAACGATATTCACCTCGGTAGATGAGCGAGCAATAGTGGTCTTCTTGGTTTTCCAAGAAACCGGAGAATCACCAAGAAATACAAAGTAAGCAAGGGACCGACGAGTGAGAGGGCAACTAGCCCAATCCGAGTCACAATAAGCACGTAGCGTAGGATGAGGATGAGCGTAGAAGAATACCTTGACCGGGATGGCCTTTAAGATACCTTACAACACGCAAAGATGCCAATGAGCTACTTTAGGCCTAGTCATAAACGGGCCGTAATGTGCACACTATAAGAGAGATCCGGACGCGTGATGGTGAGATAAATAAGACGTCCTACAAGACGCCTATAAGCCTCGGGATCCCGTAAGTCATCATCCGTAGTAAGAGCCAATCGATGATTACGCTCCATAGGAGTAGTAGCCGGACGAGCTCCAAGAAGTCCGGTCTCGAAAGAATATCGAGCGCATACTTACGCCGAGAGAAAAATGCCATCCGGATGCGTTGCTACTTCAAGACCCAAAAATATTTAAGACGACCAAGATCCTTCATGTGGAAGCATCTATGAAGATAATCCTTGAAACAACCAATGGCCTCGGGATCATTACCACCAATGACCAAATCATCAACATAAACAAGGACATGTATCTCAACAAATGAAGATTTAAATGAGAAAAGAGAATAGTCCGAACAGATGAATAAACCCATACTCCTTCAAGGCCATTGAAAGCTTTGCAAACCAACACCGAGGTGCCCGACGTAGACCATAAAGTGATTTCTTGAGTTTGCAAACTTTACCGGAGGAAGAAGCTGGATGGCCCAAAGGTATCTTCATATAGACATCTTCATGAAGATCGCCATGAAGGAAAGCATTATGAACATCCATCTGATGTAGGTCCCATCCACGAACTGCAGCAATGGAGAGAAATACTCGAACAATCACCATCTTGATTGTTGGGGCAAAAGTTTCTTTATAATCAACCCCTTCAACCCGACGATTCCCCAAAATCACCAAACGAGCTTTGTAACGTTCAATGGACCCATCCGCATTGTACTTTATTTTATACACCCATTTGTTGCCAATCACTTTCTTGCCAATCGGCATGTCAACTAAATCCCACGTGCCATTTTGGTCAAGAGCCGCAAGCTCTTTGTTCATAGCCTCACACCACCGTGGGGATCTAACAGCTTTCCCATAATTCTTTGGCTCAATACCCGAATCAATAGCGGCGAAAGCATCTATGTGCAACAGAGAATTTAGTGCAATTAACAAAATGGGACAAAGGATAACGAGTACCGAAGATTTTGACCGAGAAGGTGAACGTGATGGGCCGACTTTAGCATTCAAGACATATTTCGTTGACGAATATCTTGTTGATGGCACCTTAGTACGCCGACCTCGACCCAAAATTGCATCATCTGCAGTGGACAACATTGTCAAGAACTCGATCAACCGGTTGTGCAACCACTTGTTCTGGTTGTTCGACATCGTCGGCCAAAGCACCGTCGCGGTTGTGCAGGTTGTTCGCCACTTGTTCCGTCAACGGATCGGCAACTGCTCGGGACCCGTTTTGGTACATTAAAAACCTCATCTTCACAAGAGTCCATATCGATTCCTGGACAAAGAAATATATCCGAGTCCGTGTATGCGTCTTCGAATCGGTTCGCAAGCTAGCAAAAGGAAACTCTTTCTCAACAAATATAACATCTCGTGAGACAAGGGTCTTATGCTCATCAAGATCATATACCAACCAACCCTTTTACCATAAGGATAGCCCAGGAAAACACATTTCCTACTACGACTAGCAAACTTATCATTGTCCCTCCTAGAATAGTGCACATAACACAAAGACCCAAAAACTTTGATATGTTGGTAAGAAGGTGGTTGTCCAAAAAGAATTTCATAAGGAGTTTTGCCATGTAATAATTTTGAGGGTGTACGATTTATCAAGTAACCCAGCCAAGACACTCCCCCAAAACTTGACAGCAATTTAGCTTGAAACATTAAGGCCCGAGACACATTTAAAGATGACGATGCTTACGCTCAACCCTCCCATTTTGTTGTGACGTGCGAATACAAGTAGTATGATGTTCAATACCATTTTCAAGAAAGAATTTGGTTAAACACATAAACTCCCGGCCATTATCACTCCCGATCTTTTAATCCGCTTAGTAACCTGTCGTTCAACCATGGCAAAGAAATTTTTCAAAATCGGGAAACTTCACTCTTGTGACGAATTAGATAAACCCAAACAGCCCTAGAGCAATCATCCACAATGGTCAAAAATAAACAAGACCACACAAAGCAGCATCCGATAGTCACCCCGGATGTCACAATGAATTAAATCAAAAATCGCAATGAATTATTATCACTTAACAAAAACTTGTCTCTACTTTGTTTTGCTTGACAAAGAAACCCCACACACATCCTTATTAATGCTACTACGACTAATAAAAGGTAATAAACCAACGACTTTACTTGAAGGATGGCCAAGACGTTGATGCCACAATTGATAACTTCCGAATCCTTAACACCGCAGCTTGTGATGATCTTCTCGATATAGTACCCCTCACTTTGTTCACCCGCACCAATCAACATCTTCGAGGCCCGATCTGTATCACACAATGTTTATCGAAAAGTGCACTAAAGCATTTGAATCATTAAGCGGTGAAACAAAGTAGATTGCAATTAATAGTCGGAGCATAAAGGACATTTTTCAAAACCAATCCTTTTCCAATATCGACGTCGCCTTCTTTCGTGGCCACGATATATTTTCCATTAGGCAAACCTATATGGTTAGCCTCAATATTATGAATACGCTTGAGTAAAGAAATATTCCCTGTCATATGTCGATTAGCCCCGCTATCGACAAGCCATGGGTCATTATTTATTTTACCATTCTGATGGTCAGTTGTGGAGTCAGTTGTGCGGCCAGTTGTGCGATCAGATGACTGCACATATGTCTGCACATAATTTCTGAAGTGATTCCACTGCTCTGGCGTGAATCCCAAAGCCTTAGCCTGTTCTGCAGCATCGAACTGTGCTGTGTTAGCCTTTGTGCTGAACCTCCTCTGATCTTTTCCCATTGAAGAAGATTGTCCTCCACTTCTCCCTTTGTTGTTCTTCATACGCTGATCTCCCCACCATTCTGGGTAGCCCACTAGTCTGTAGCATGATTCCACAAAGCATGTCCTTTCTTCTTGCAGTTAGAACAAACAACATTGTTCCCTTCTCTTCTTTCCCCCCCTGAACCATATGAGCCGCCAGTTGTGGAGTCAGTTGTGCGGCTAGTTGTCCCCACAACTGTCTGCACAGCAAAGCTAACAGGTGCCGGATAATCAGTACGCTCACTGCTGCGTACTCTTTCCTCCCTTACAACCATGGAGTATGCCTTATTAACGTTAGGCAATGGTTCTGAGTTCAGAATGGAAGACTTCACATTTTCAAACTTTGGTGTTTCTAGCCCCATAACAAATTGATGCACACGTTCATCCTCACGTCGCTTGGTCAACAAGGCTCCGAGATTGCATCTGCAGCCACTACACGAACACGCAGGCAATGTCTCAAAATCATTGAGATCATCCCACAATTTTTTAATCCGGCCATAATACACAGCCACACTTTCGTCTCTACCTTGTCTACAATTGGCTATATCCGCCTTGATTTGTTGAGTTCGTGGTCCATTCCCCACTGAAAATCTTTCCCTCAAATCTTCCCACAAAGTTTTCGCCTCCTCCGTATATGTCACTGTGGATCTCAATGATGGTTCAATGGTATTGAAAATCCAAGAAACCACCATTGAGTTGACAGTCTTCCATTGGTCGATCTCGTCCGCTTCCTTTGGCATCTCGATCGTCCCATCAATAAATCCATGCTTCATCTTGGCACGCAATGATCCTTTGAACACGCGAGCCCATTCTTCATAATTATCACCCTTGAGTTGAACGTGGGTGATAATGCGCCGGTTGTCACTTGTTGACAAGAAATAGGGTGAGCGCCTTTCATCTAAGGCTTTCTTCTCACCACTCTGACCTTCGTTTGTCACAACTGGCTCAACCATGCTCTGATACCAAGTTAAAACAGAAAATATGTGAAGGAGAGAATAATGTTTTTCTATTTCCTTGCCTTACAAAAATCACGGTACAAAGAATATATACAAGAAGAGTCTTGTTCTCCAAGAAGTCTATTCCTACCATACTATACAAATCTCTATAATTATGATAAGAAAATATTACCCTAACGTATTTATACTTATCTATACAAGGAAAGGATATGGACAAAAATAACTCATATCTCAACAAGGAGGGTTTTAACATTTTCTCCTTTTCAAAAATTCATTCTTCTCCATCATCTCAAGAAGCACCATAATATATCGTTTTGTTTTGTGCAGAGTAATACTTAAAACTTTCAACCTCTCAATTCAAAATTGTGATATATACATATAGCATATATATATACCAATTGAGTAGCCCTCTCAATCAATACTTGGCACAAATAAAAAACCGATGGTATGGGTAATTATTGTCAAACCAGTCTTACTACTATAAGGTAAAAGAACTAAGAAGGGTTGAAAAGAATGCCCAAAATCTATAGTGCTAAAATCAATGGCATGTATATGAGGTGTATCCTGATCATAAGTGGCTGACTATAGTGCTAAAATAATTTAAATAATAAAATTTAATTACTTAAATATTATAATGTATAATTATTAATAGTGATATATTGTGAATATATATATCATCGTAATACTCTCGTTAATGAAATTTTGTGAATAAAATAAAACAAAAATTCTACCACTACCAACATATATTTGTATTAGAGTATATAATATGTATGTGTATAATAATAAATATATTATTTTTGAATCAGATCAGGTTTTTAATGGATCGAATATAAGTAAATTTATATCTGATCCACTAAGTAAACATATTATCGAATTTAAATTGAATTCAAGTTATTGGATTATTATACAAATTTATATTTAAATTTTTTTTATCAAAATTAAATCAAATTTCGGCCAAAATCTAATCCATTACCAGACGTATTAATATCCCACCATATATGGCCCCCAAAACCCCACGTGTAAGCTCTGGAAATTGGGTCCTACGGCGGCTTGACTTACCGTTTTCTAAATTCAAGTAAACGCAACCCAGTGTGTTGATTTTGAGGCGATCTTTTTAGTGAATAAGGCAGAGGGACAACACAAAAGCCTTTCTTTATCTTTTTTTTTTTTTCTTTTTCTCTAAAAAACTTACCTACTTTGGGGCATCAACTGAATAATTTTATTACGACTATTAGATTGATGCTTCTTTTAATTTTTTAATTTTTTTTTTTTATGTAGGAGCAACATGATTTTTTATTACTAGTGTAATAATTACATAATAAAGGGAGTGGGGCGGGAGGAATTTCGAAAACCGGGACAAATGTTTACGTAACATTCATAAATTTTCATTTTGTACTCTTTCTATTCTTAAATAATTATCTTATTTAATTGGATATACCAATTAAAAAAATTAATTAATTTTATTATAGATATTGGTATAATATGTACTCTCCTAGTTCCTAAATAATGTTTTATTTAACTGGACACACAGATTAAAAAAAATTAATTGACTCTATTATAAATATTGATATAATATCTAATTTTCTTTAACTGATATAATATGTGATTTATTTTAAAGTTTATGTACATATATCATTAAAGTAGGAAGAAAAAAATAAGGATAAAATAGTAAAAATATTTTTATAAAAAAGAAAATATAGAAACAAGATAATTTTCTTTAGAAAGAAGAAGAAGAAAAAAAACTTATTTAGAAGGGAGTAGCATTTTATTAACTGGGACAAATATTTGTGTAAATCATTGCTTTTTTTGTTCGAGTAAAGGACTTCATTAAATGTCGGGTTAGGCTGGTTGTTTTTATGGCCAGTGGCCATCCCTTGCACCATAAAGAAAATTAAAAAAAAAAAAATGTAAACTCAATATAATCTTGAGAGAGTGAGCAGCTGACCCAAAGTTTAGATAGATAGGTCACTAAAACACTTAAAAGAAAACAATAACAAACAAACCACTATATAACTTTTTAACCTAAAAAATTAGCTCAATAGCTCGAGTACTACGGTAAGCTTAGTATCGCGAGCAAAAATTAGTCTCAGACACATGTGATACAAGGATACCTCATGGGAGATGAAAAAACAAAAAAACAAATTGGAGAACAGTTAGCTCGATCACGATTTACTGACTTTAGTTTTGTAATTTTAAATTTTTTCTCTCTAAAATTTCACCAGTTTTCTCTCTATTGATCTCTCCCAATTTATTATTAATTATTGTAAAAAACTCGAAATCACAAAATTAAAATCACTAAAATCATAAAGCTAAACACACATTAGAGTTAGACTCTCCCTATTTAATATTGTAACTAAGAATTTATGTTTCTAAATTAAATTAGATTTTGGTCTATTTTATACTACGTGATAGATTCAATACATTTCTATAACAAAACAAAACTAAGAGCCCGTTTGGTGTAACGTTTTCAAAACGCAGTATTTTTAAAACGCAGCGTTTTTAAAACACAGATTATTTAAAACGCGACTTTTT
Source organism: Platycodon grandiflorus (assembly GCA_016624345.1). Classification (NCBI taxonomy): domain Eukaryota; kingdom Viridiplantae; phylum Streptophyta; class Magnoliopsida; order Asterales; family Campanulaceae; genus Platycodon; species Platycodon grandiflorus. The sequence continues at coordinate 6,683,420 of CM028365.1, forward strand.
TCTTTATAAATGTGTTTGGGATATTATGTTAAAACGCAGCTTTTTATTCCCTATTGCGTTTTAAAATCTGTGTTTTGAGAAAAAACTAAGAATTTCAATGTTTTAAAACGCAGCTGCGTTTTCAAAACGCAGTTTTTTCTACCGCAACATTAAAACGCTAAATTAAGGAATAAGTTGTATTTTGGCCAAAACACACGAACAAACGGGCTCTAAGATAAATGAAACCTAAAACCCCAAATATTTGTAAATTCTATGTTTTTTTTTTTTTTTTAAGAAATATATTTTATGTTATGTAGGAGTAGTATATTTGTTGTTCCTTGCCTATAGTAAATAAATTAAAATTAAAAATTAAAAATAAAAAGCTCAAGCATAATGTACACAATTAGTATTGACCGTTGACCAAATTGCAACCCCCAAACAAAATAAAAGTAGACGCACTATGACTAAATAATTGGAGTGTTGACCAAAAAAATAACTTGCATATGATATGGGCATTATCATTCCTAATCTCACAAATTATAACCATAATTTCTTGCAAGTTTGAAACAATTAGACACTCACTACTACTATTACTACAGTCCTCAATCTCGTCATCAAATCAATTCATTCAACACATTAACATCCCTATCATGATTTCGTTCATCTCACTCCTTTTCCTCAACCTCACCCCACCATTATTACCCCATCTCTCTCTCTCTCTCTCTCTCTGTGTGTTTATTCTTTTCTGAATTTCTCTCCACCACCATAAAGCACTAGACAAAAGGATATTATGAATCTTTTTCTTGATTCCTCTCTCCCTCTTTGGTGTTCCCACTTGATCCTTCAATCTTGATTTGGTCACTTCGTGTGCAATTTTTATGATGGATTAAGATACAAAGAAGCCCTGTTCTTCAATACTCTGGTAAAGAATCAACTCCAAATTTGATCTTTTCAATAAATTTCCTTTTTCTATTTGATATCTCATAGTGTGTGTGTGTGTGTGTGTGTAAAGATAATCAAGTTAAGATGATTGATTTTTTTTTCTTCTCTTGTCTGATGCAGTTCTTTCTTGCCCTTTTCTTTCACATGGTGAAATGGGTGCACAAGTGTGGATTGACTAATAGAGCAATAAATGGGTACTATTGCCAAGAATCCTGAAAACCCACCTTAGTGTATGTGCGTGTGTTTCTTTTTGGTGCAATAAAAATCCACCTTAATATTAATGTGAAAAGAATATAAGTATATTTTCTTGGTGCAAATCATGTCAGGATACCATAAGTAACATATATTTCTCATGTGCTTTTATCTATAGCCATCCAAATTATCTTATCTGAAGTTCTAGAAGGGTTGGCATTTTGGGATGCAATGAGTGTTATTTGATCTGGGTTCAGCTGAAATTAGAAATTTGTGCCGTAACGAGTGGTTTTTGACCTGGCTTTATTGTAGAAATCCAGATTCTATGGGAGTTGACATTTGAGATTTAACGGTGACGTTTGATCCGGGTTCTTTTTTTCATCGAAATATTAACTCTACAGGAGATGATATTTGGAGTTGATTGAGTAGTGTTTGATTTGTGTTTATCATGAAATAGAAAAGTTGACATAGGAAGAAAGGGTTTGACTGTAGTTCAATTCCATCCAATGGAAGCACCAGAGGAGAATCAAAGCTTAGGCAGGGCTAATTCTATGAGGCAATTGGTGGAGAAACAAGGTGACACACCGTTACATCTTGCAGTGAGAGGAGGGGATTTGGATTTGGTTTTGAAAATACTCACTGGTAGTGAAGATCAGGAATTGAAAGCATTGTTATCCAAGCAAAACCAATCGGGTGAAACGGCCCTTTATGTTGCTGCTGAATATGGTAATGCTGATATGGTGAAAGAGATGGTGATGTATTATGAGTCTGAGGCTGCTAGTATCAAAGCTAGAAATGGCTTGGATGCCTTCCATATCGCTGCCAAACAAGGAGATCTGGGTAAGTCTTAAAATTCATGTTCGTATCTTTTGCTATTTGACTATTTCTGCATCAGAGGTAATTCAATAAACCTTGCTTCAACGAGATTTTGATCTGTAGCTTGATACCACAAAGACAATTGGCCTAGATACTCACATTTTAACTATGGTTAAATCTTGTTCATAAACTCTAGGTTTAGCAACCCAAGTTTTCATATTGTACTTTCACCTTTAATAGCACACATATAAACTACTGGATTTAGTCAAGGATGCTAACTAAGTTGTTTGCATATTGTTTCCATTAGGATTTTATTATTCATAAATGGGTAGTTTTGTGTACGTGCCTTGAACCCATGACCTGAAGGAAGAAAAAGGAAGGAAAGGCGTTATACCTACATGTACATTAGGGTTTTGAAATTCTGTTTAGTCTTTGGGTGTAATCTAGGGGTTATGGTTTATCTCTACATCTTTGCCCTTATAATTTCACTGATAGAGCATTGCTTCCTCTCATCCGTGGTCCCTTGGATGTTGCCTACTCACATTGAGAGGTGAACCACGTAAATCTATGCATCACTTTTTCTCTCTGTTTTTCCGTTTTTCATTATCTACCGTAACGATTAGCATAGCGCATTATACTTTAGACAACACGGCATTCTTTGTTCTTCTTGTTTTCATGTTCCATAGATCATGAATTATTCATTAGGTTATCCGAAGATTGATGCATGACAATTTGATTCACATGTTGTATCTTCGGAATTGCAGTTTAAATCCTAAGTTAATTTAGTATTGCGAAATTTTCATCTGTCAATACTAGTTTACGGCAAATTGTCAGAAAAATCTGAGTCGTTCCTAGGATTCAGGTTCTTGATTTCCTAATGATGTAATGTGTTGCAGAGGTGGTGAAGGTTCTTATGGAGGCCCTTCCAGAGCTTTCAATGACATTCGATCAATCAAACACCACAGCATTGCACACAGCTGCCGAACAAGGCCATATTGAAGTGGTGAACTTTCTCTTACAGAAAAATAGAAACATGATCACCATTAGGAAAAGCAACCTGAAGACAGCCTTGCATTCTTGTGCAAGAAAGGGCCATTTGGAGGTTGTGAAGGCCCTCTTGAACAAAGAACCAGAACTTGCAATTTGGACTGATAAGAAGGGGCAGACAGCTCTTCATATGGCAGTGAAGGGAGTGAGCGTTGAGGTTGTTGATAAGCTGATTGCAGCAGCTAATGGCTTGATAAATATGGTTGATGGAAAGACCAACACTGCACTGCACATAGCTACCCGAAAGGGTCGCACACAGGTAACTGAAGTCCCTTCTAAAATAGACTTTTGGAAAGTCATTATCTTGTAAAAGTATTTCATTTTCTTATGTTTGGTTAATGCATGGAAAATTATCCTGTAAATGTCTTACGCTAACCATTTTCATTGAAACAAACAGTGGAGAACAGTTTTCAATAGAATTAAGTAGAGAAGAAAGAGGAAGAGAGAGAGATTCATTTTGCAGGAAATGACTTGTGAATTCAAATTCTAAGCTGTTCTCGTTAGGAGAATGGGCAATTTTCCTTCGAATTGTTGAATCTTCTACTACGTTTGGCTCACTTTCCAGATACTACTGAACATGAGAAAAATTGGCAAACGTTCTCCAGAAATCATTTTTCATGAAACAACAGATCCATATATTCAAATGATTTGGACTCTTCATATTCCCAGAGAGGGAAGACATGCCTTAATTCAAGTTCAAACTTTTACTAACCCTCATGCTAATTTGCAGATTGTTCAGGCACTAATAAGTCACAAGGGAATCATCAATACAGAAGCCATAAACAAATCTGGAGAGACTGCTCTTGACACTGCTGAGAAATTCGGACGTTCGGAAATTGCCGCTATTCTACGGGAGCATGGAGTACCAAATGCAAAATCCCTGACAGCCCCACCAATTCCAAATCCCGTCCGAGAACTGAAACAAACAGTTAGCGACATCAAACACGGGGTTCATGACCAGCTCGAGCACACACTTCGAACACAAAAGAGGGTGCATGGAATAGGCAAGCGCCTAAACAAGATGCATGCTGAAGGCCTTAACAATGCAATCAACTCCACAACGGTTGTTGCTGTTCTAATTGCCACTGTTACCTTCGCTGCTATTTTTACCTTACCTGGCCAGTATGTTGATGACCCTAAAAATATTCTGCCTGGATTCTCTTTAGGAGAGGCCAATATCGCTCCAAATCCCGAGTTCATAATTTTCTTGTTATCTGACTCACTTGCGCTCTTCATATCTTTGGCGGTTGTGGTGGTTCAGACATCAATTGTGGTTGTGGAGAGACGGGCAAAGAAGCAAGTGATGGCGGTTATTAACAAGCTAATGTGGTTGGCCTGTGTGTTTGTCTCGGTGGCTTTTCTTGCACTGTCCTTTATTGTTGTGGGCAATGAGAGGTGGTTGGCCGTTGGGGTAACAGTTATAGGGACGGTCACTTTGGCTTCAACGCTCGGGACATTGTGTTATTGGGTCATTATGCATCGAATTGAGGCTTCCAATTTGAGGAGCAATCGGAGGTCAGCAAGGAGTAGCATGTCACATTCGTGGTCTGTGTCGGTGATGTCAGATTCAGAGAATGATGATTATAGGAAACTCTATGCAATTTGACCATGACGTAGTATGTATCCCTTTTTGGCTTGATAGGCATTTGGCATTTCTATGGCTTTTCCTCATTTTTGTGGTTACCCCTCCCACATGTATATACCGATGTATAATGTCATCTATTCCTTTTGAGGAAGTAGCAGCAGAATAATATCATATCTCTATCCCGAGTTCCAGTGATTACGAATATTTCAACTCGCCTAAAAATGGCCTTGTCATGTTAATATGTAGTCCATGGCCTGTGTAACAATTGGACTTGGATTTCTTATGATTGTAAGGCTTCCCATCTCTTTGGCATATCAGCAAACTCGATGCATCACCCAAGCTGAAAAGGGATAAAATATCACCTCAGAAGCAGCTGATCTATATTGATGTCTGATATAGTTGATGTTTTTCACTTCTAGTTTAGTAGCAGAAGTCTAAACAGATGGGTGCAAGGCTTTTTAGCTCATGCTCAGGTCTTGTTTAATTTTGATGGCATTAATTGCAGAACTTGTCACAGATCCTTGGAAGCTTTGCAATCAGTGGGGTGTAGAAGTCAAGGTTGTAATTTATTTGAGAATCAAATGGTTCAACCCACTCTCCAATTATCCTTTTTATTGGAGAATTAATCCAGAAAAAATACAAGTAGGCGCAATTTACATCAACAGTAGTTGTGGGCACATGGTGTCTGCAGTCAGAAAAAGTTTTTATGGTGCTTTTTTGTGACGTTCTATATCATTTCTGGTGTCAATCCTGCAGAATAAGCATTAATATATACTGAACCCCGGCCGAAGATCTACTGATACTTGTGAATTACAATAATATCGATCATTGTCTCGTTATTTATGTTGTTTTATAAAAAACAGTCTCTCTGCGAGGTATACTTAGACAAACACTGCAATGGCAGGAGCCTCTTGCACCAGCTAGTCCATTTTCTCTATTCATGTAATTGTAGGTGGAGGCTATATATAGTTTTACGACTATACTTGACTTGACTGCTACTTTTTTAAAATTTAGAGATCTGGTTTAATTTATATATCTAGCTGATACAATATATAATTGTACTTGAAAATTGTGTGTGACGAGAGGAGTAGATATTATCGTTCAGCTGCTGCTGGTTCATGTATGTATAGAATTACTCCAAGATGATTGCGAGTCTAATTCAGATCGAGTTGGGGACTTGACTTGAAATGATTTGAACGAACATACCATAAAAAGGTAGAAATCCATCATATGCTTGCTTATGATCAGTAAGTGTTGTCTGTTGCATCGATGCTAGCTAGCCTGTTCACTGATATTTTCTCTCTATTATATATATCCATGCATGTCAAAAATCTAGATGACATACTTTAATTTCCTTTGTTGAGAACAATAGGAAACAAACAAAATCATCCACTTTTTAAGATATTTATATATGTTTCTTTTTATTTTGGAATATGGATAATATATCTATCTATCTATCTATCTAGACCATAAACTTTTTTTCTTATTAACTAGCTACTTACTATATATGAAATTGGTTTTCTTTTTCAAACCAACTGAGTTTACTGTTTTCTATGTCTTAACAAGTACTGTAGTAATACTACTACCTTTTAAACTATTATTTGAATTATATATATATATATATATATATATGCTTCCTTCTTACTTAATTACAGTAAATACTTGCATATATAATATATGTAACTACGACTGGTATATTTGTTTGATACATGCAGCAGCTAAATTGCTAATTAAAAGCAATGTACATTTGTGAAAGAACAAGCACTGCATTGGAAATAGCATTTCCCTTTTAACGCTTTTGCTTGCTTATATGAAAGAAAGGACATGGCTGGCTGGCTGGCTGGCTACTGCAGCCTGCAGGTGCTAACGATAGTTTCGGATACATGTATTTGGTTGCTGCTGTGATCAAGTTCGTTGTCAGGTTAATTGGTATGTACAAATTATACGACTAGCTAGTTGTTGGTAATTATAAACTAAAACCACTAGTATTTCACAATCTCAATTTTTATTTTTTATTTTTACTTGTGTCTTTTTCTTAATTTTAAGGCAAAAATAGATATATAGAGAATTGTTTATTCATCTGATTCTGCAGCTTGCTTAAGATATATAATTGTTTATTCTCTGTCAAAGATTATATATGATGCTACCCTCCTTATATGTTAAGAAAACTTTTTTACTTTGTTTTTAACTAAAAAGAAAAGTTGAATAGATTCCTGATCACTTTCATTCATTTATATATAAAAAATAAAATAAAATAAAATAAATCATCCTTAATTTTTTGATTGGGGTATAAAGTCTGACACAGTCAACTTGAGATTAGTTATAAGTGAGCAAGGGAGAAGTCTACGGTGCGGACTAGTACATGAAATACAAGCTGTGCTGTGATGTAATTTTATTAAGTAAAACATTACCATGATTAGTGGTAACACCATCAACACACTATTACAGAAAAAAAATTGATACGACACGAAAACACAAAATTTTAAAAATTTAATTAAAATAATATTTATTGTTATATTTATGATCAAATAAAATAAATAACATAAAAACATAATAGTGTGATACGAACATGATACGACAACACGAATTGCACCTTGATTATAAACAAGTTACGAGGAAATGGTTCTGACATATATAATCGTTGGCAGGTATACCTCTATATATATATATATATATATATATATATATATATATATATATAGAGAGAGGTATATCCGTACGTATCACTTGTCTCAGTCGGGGTGAGTCTCGTGAGAAAAAGGATAAATCAAAAACTACTTTTCACAAATTAAAAGACCTACTACTACTACTACTGTAGTTCTTACAGTACCAATGAGACTAGAAACTAAGTTTAAGGTAAGTTTGCTGTTTAATTCTTTTTCATTCTTCTGACTTGAGATTTCTTCTCCCAAAGTCTTTTCCTTTTTTCTTACTTTTTCTTCCATTTTCCTTTTTCTCTTCTAAAGTAGGATATATATATATATATATGCCAAACTTTTTCATATGCCGTTTGAGTCATGCTTTTGCAGTGTAGAAGATGATTCTTTTTTTTTTTTTTTTTGTTGCTCATGTTAAGACAATTACATACATTAATTAGATCATTTTCAAACCTCACGATGGTGGGAATCACATATATACACATGCAGACTCATCCTTAACTATATTTAATACCAGGTTTTTGACTGTGACGACGTTGATGCCTTGCTTGGTTCGTGAAATTTTCCAGTGGGAAAGAACAAATCATCAGTTCACATTTGAAATGAGCAATCACTTCTTTCTTTCTTTCTTTTCCCATCAAAAATTATGAACCAAGGACAACCTTCTGAAGGTTTTAAGCATGTGATCTGTTGAGATATGAGTTATTTTTGTCCATATCCTTTCCTTGTATAGATAAGTATAAATAAGTTAGGGTAATATTTTCTTATCATAATTATAGAGATTTGTATAGTATGGTAGGAATAGACTTCTTGGAGAACAAGACTCTTCTTGTATATATTCTTTGTACCGTGACTTTTGTAAGGCAAGGAAATAGAAAAACATTCTCCTTCACGTATTCTCTGTTTCAACTTGATCGATGTATAAATCGAGTACATGAGAATCCTCGATCGCCATTGCGGACTTGGGGAAGGATTTTTATACCTATGATGCATTAATCCAGTGCATGAGACTTTCGTAATGTAGGATTCGAGAATAGTCTAATATATACAAACATTTACAAGGATATATAGAAATGAAGAAAAGTGCTTCAGTGTCACATGTGCTAAAGAAATTAATTCCGCTTCTTGATCATTTATTGGCTTATTTTGAATTTTAAAATTTTATTTTATAATAATTGAAAAAAAAAAAGTGAGAGAGAAAGTTGACAGTGCCAAAAGAGAGAATGTCTAAAATCACAAACTAAGTTATTAAATTGCCCTTTACATGCTAGTCTAGCCTAACTGGGCCTTCTTCATGTTTGTTTCTTACAAAAGGTCAAGTATTCTTCTCTCTAATTTCCCTTTTGTACAACTAAACTGGGAGAAATTTCGTCCCTTTTCTTGAAAAAAGGAAAACAAAAGTAGAACATGATTTAACTTTATTTCTACTACATATTTTTCTTATTCACTACATTCATTAATATTTACTTAAATTATTTAATGTCTTGACACAATTGCCCTTCAATTATCTCTTATTTAAATATAAAAACAATTTTTTCTTAAGTAAACAAATATCATTCTTTTTATTTAGTACGTAATTTTTTTGACTTTTCAAATAAATTATATTTAATCATGCCCCTTCGTCATGAAATCTTTCTAGATGGCAGCTTCAGGGCTCTTCCATGTCATAAACAAGTGATCCACCATTTCCTCCATTGAAGTTCTTGGAATGACTCTGTCTAACACTCGTGAGAAAAGAAGTTGATTGACTCGCGTACTACGCTTTGCTTGACTATTCGATTGAAACCCGGAAAATAAAATATATATGAACAAAATTGAAAACTAAAAAATAAATAGCTAAAATGAAAATAATAGGCGTAGTTTCTTTCACGTTACCAAGTAGAAAAAAAAAAAATTTATTCGAGAAAATAAAACTGAAAAGGGGGTGACATATTTCTTCTTCAAGTTTTCTCTCTCGTTTGAAAAAATTGAATAAAAATAATGAAAGATAGATAGACAATTAATTTTTTTTAATACTAACAACTAATAAAATTTATTCGGGTTTTATGAGCTAACAAAAGGAAGGGGGCCGGGTGACATATTCATTGTGAGTTAACAAAGTTTTATGAGCTACCTAATGTTATTCGGGTTTGGGAGCAGCTGTGTAAGGTTATGGCTGAGCGTGCAACATGACCACAGAGTTAAAAAGCACAAAGAGTACTCAAATGTAATCTGAACTAAGAAAATTTATATATCTTGTATAAACACAAATTTCAAACAATGTCTAGCATGATGATCCATATATAGCTAGATCTTCTGGTCTATTTGTTTGCATATAGCCAAACATATATATATAGTAAATGGTGAACATCACAGTGAATTAAATGTTTGCCTTTGGAACATATATATATAATTTCATCAAATGCTAGAAACACTTGGCCTCTCTTGAATCTTGATCCCTACTAGGTGCAGACATTGAAACAGATTGTGAACAAAACCCAGTTT